>VZUH01004256.1:1577-109143 GCA_013401175.1 Xiphorhynchus elegans | reverse complement strand
AGGAGGTTCGATGGCAATCAGCTCTGGCTCCACCCTCAGGAAGATTCCCTCTCCTGTGCTTCCATTGAGTGCAAATCCATAAGGCCTCACCAGGAGTGTCAGCTGGTAGATTCCCACTGGCAGCCTCTCCACCTGGCAAACCACTGCGGTTTGATTCAATGCTGTGACGTGGCAGGTTGTGCTGTTCACCTCCACCTGCAGGGCTGGCTCCTCCTCAGTGAAGCCACTGCCCCTGATAACCACCGTGGCCAAGGGCCCACCGTCTGAAGGAACATAACCAACAAGATGACTCTTGAATTTTGCTGTAGCAATGCCCACAGTTTACTTTCAACCAACAGTTAGAAGTTTTTACCAGCTTCACCAGGGCATCCTAAAAACTGGACCACTCATGATGTCTCATTGGCCAAAAATACAAATTCCTGTCTGTCCCTGTCCAGCTATTAGATATTTCCTTAAATTTTTACTAAAAATAACTTTAGCCAAGAACCACTTTTTGTTTTAAGCACCAAACCGACCACGGTTTCTCTCCCCTTTATATCTCTACCATAGAATCACAGAATAATTAAGTTTGGAAAATACCTCTAAGATCATTGATCCAGCACCTCTGTGCTCACTACTAAACCATGTCCCCAAATGCCACATCCACACACTTTTTGACCACTTTCAAGGAGTGTGACTCTACCACTTCCCTGGGCAGCCTGTCCCACTGCTTGACCACCCTTTCAATGAACGACTTTTTCCTAATATCCAGCCTAAACCTCTTCTAATGCAACTTGAGGCCATCTCCTCTCATCCTATTCCTTGTTAACTGGGAGACTGACCCACACCTGGCTACAACCTCCTGTCAGGGAGTTGTAGGGAGCCATAGATCTCACCTGAGCCTTCTTTTGTCCAAGCTTAACCCGCTCAGGTCCCTGACCCATTCCTCATTAGACTTGTGCTCCAGACCCTTCCCCTGCTCTATTGCCCTCCAGACAGATCTGTACATGGTTAATGTCTGGAAATCAAGCTGACCAGGAGGGACCCAGTAAAAGTGCAGGTTCCATAAAAACAGAAATTTCCAAAAGCATATACATACACATGAAACCATCAACATCTGGCAGATCTTTTTCATGGAATAGTGGGAGGTTTTTGCCATTTTGTTCAGACACAAAGCCCCATTACCTGATAAATACTTCACATCACTGACTATAGGTGTCAGTTCCTGGCTGAACTGGAAAGAGCATGAGCCAGAACAGTTTGAAGGGACATCATTCACCATCACCGCCACCTGGAGACAGAGAAGAGGGTTACTGTAAAGCTGGAGAGGGAACAGGGGTGTCTTCTGGAACCACAGCTACCTAGTAGATGCTGGTAGCCACACTGGGCTACCAAGAGCACTCTGCCAGAACTGAAGAGTCAGACAGCTGTTCATCCTGCTGCAGCCTCATTACAAATTTAATTGAAAAGCTTATTAGGGTCATCCAAGGCAAAGCAGATCATGGGTTTGGGCAATATATCACCAGCCTTTCATGGTGTCTGCAGGATTTTATCTCCCACCTTGCTGTGTCCCACAGCTCCTCACAACTCCTTTTCTACTAGTCACCCATTGAAGACCCTGCTTGCCTCTCCCCAGTTCTTCCCACTGTGCCTTGGGAACAAGTGTATTATGTTTAGAACACCCTGTAAGACTAATTAAATGAATTCCACAATGTGTCTCTTCAGAATGCAGCCCTGAATTTTATTTTTTGCCCCTGAAGAAAGCTGGGCTGTGACCTTGATAATCTGAAAGAGATACCAAGCAGCATCTGAGATCTTGTTATCTCAGAAAAGTCAACACAAATCCCCTCTTTAACTCCCTCCAAGTATCAAGGGTGTGCCAGGAGAGTACACCAATGCCTACAAAAAACCAAAAGCACACTGTCTGAAAGAAATGCAAGGAGCACAGTGTTGCAAAGTACTCTGCATGAATAGAGACACAATTAGAGGGACATCTTTATGCTTGTGCCAGCAGCAATACAGAATAAAGCTTAAACAATCAGCTGCTGTTTCACTTGGGCTATTTGAGGCTATGTCTGCAGCACAGACAGAAAAGATATCATAGGTGGCTGAGTCACTGGAGGAAGAGCAGTCCTCATGCCTGGGGAAGAGGCTTATCAAAAAAGCAGGATGACCTGGCCCCAAATGCTGCACAGCTGGGCTTTGAGCACATCCAGCATGACCCTGTTATTGCTACAGTGCCTGGCAGCCTTTGCTAGAAGCAAAGCCAGCAATACCCGCTGCTCTGATGGATCTGAGAGTAGAGCTGGGAACACATTTGTCCATCCAGCAGGCCAGAGTGAGGACTCATTCAGCCAGGAAGCTCTCCTTACTCTCTTCTCACACTTGAAGAATTGAGATCCACAGAGGCTGAGGGACTTGACTGACCACTACACCACAGCCACCAGCTCATTTATTTTGTCCACCAGTGTAACAGCAGGAATGCTGGAGATGAATAGCGGCATTCCCAGTTTGGTGGGCAGTGTCACAAGACCCACCAAGGGTGGGAGCCCAGAGGTTGCCATTCCTTGGTCACTGCCTCAAAATAAACAAATTATCTTCCATCACCCATGATCACTATTCTCTCCACCTGCAATAGCTCTTGGAGGAGAGTCCTGCTTCACATACTCAGCAGCAGAATATGAATAATTTATGGCAAAGAACATTGGATTTCTGAGGATTTACTGGCAGAGCAAAGTACCCAAATACCTGCGAGACTCCTGGATCTACACAACACAGCTGATTCAGTAGCAAGTGTGACAGCACATCAACTCACCTGTGTTTGGTTATTGGGGGTAGCAAGCATGTCCCCAAATATTGGTCCAATAAACACACCCCCATCATAAACCACACGAGTAGAAACATTTGCCTTCAGACCAGTGAGGTTTTTGGCAGAGACCTGGTAAGGAACAAGGAATTTAAATTTGTCATCCTTTTCTGTCCTGTGATTTTAAATCAAAACAGAATCTCTACAGGGTGGCAAATAACTCCTGCAAATTTCTTCTAAAGCTTTGTCCATGAATCAAATCTCCAGGTCTAAATCTTCATTACCCAAGACTTCACAACACCTCTCCGTCCCCACCTTCACCTTGTAGGCAAAGAAACTGCAAGCTGAGGAGCCAGATTTGCAAATAAACTTCTAATAATAATAATATCATTTGGAATTAGGCATGGAAAGACCTTCTCCAAGATGTGGCTTTGAGTGAAATGAGGGCCTGTGATACAGCTGAATATGTAACTCAAAAACACTTTTCCACCTTCCAGGTCTAAGTCTTGGGCATGGGAACTTGTTGATTTGTTGAAAATAATTTGGCACTTTTAGAAACAGAATATACAAAGAAATAGTTTTCCTTTTGAGGGAGGAAGAAGATCAGTCTGAGTCCTTATTCAAAAGGACCCTTCTACTTGAAGCAAAACTAACATGACAAATCTTGGGATGGGAGAGTGTAAACTGAACCCTCATCTGAGATTTGTAAGAAGCAGATATGAACCCCTACAGAACAGTTCTCAGCAAAAGACCTTCTTGGCCAATAAATCATGCTACAAATCTATGATGAGCTTCAGTTACTGCAGTGAAAATTAGTATTGATATATTTCCTTTCAGTATAGCAGACCCTTTTTCATGCAGAACTACAACAAAGCCTAGAGATGACACTTTAGCCTCCTTGTTTTGAAGCACTGACTGAAGATGTAATTTATTTTCCTGCAGCTCTTTTTTCAGTCATGTAATCTGGATTTTGCTATTCCAAATAAGGAGATTGCCTAAGTTTCCACAGGTGTCTTCATAAAAACAACCATTGAGAGAGCAAATCAAAGAGATTGAGTGGGGGTTAAAAAAAGAAGTTACTGTACACTGAGAACATTGGGCAAATCCCCAGTTGTTTTTTTCCAAGTCAGTGTCCAGACTCTTTCATAGCACGAGTTGGAGTCTTTGGTCACGATGAAGTCACTGGTGTTGAAGTAGGGAGCTGTAGAGTTGTCTACATTGTCCTGCAAAAGCCTGCGGAGATGGTGGGAGGAGATGTGCACTGAAACATCTGCAAAAGACATTAGAAATAGTGGATATCATCATCCCCAGGAGAGCACACCTGCCTCCTCCTAGGAAAAAAAAAAAAGGTGTTTCATTATTAGTGCAAGGCTGTTGTGGTTCAAACCTTCGCAACTGCCAAAAGGCAGCAGAGGAAAAAGCACTGGACCCTAAATGCCAAAATATCACAGAAATTTGGAAAAGAATCATAGTTTGTGTTGGAAAGAACCTTAAGGTCATGTAGTCCAACCTTCCTGCAATGAACCTTAGAGCAGGTTGCCGCATCCAATATGACCTCAAATGTTTCCAGGGATGGGACATCCATCACCTCTCTGGACAACCTGTGTCAGTGCCTCACCACCCACATCAAAAAAACCTTCTTCCTTTTATCTAATCTGAAGATCTAGAAAACCATAGAAGCCTCTCCAGTTGAGATCATCAGAAATTTTAATCCTTTTACATAATATGGACGCTGAAATTTCAGCGTGCAAGTAATTTTCCTTCAGAATAGGAAGGTTGCAAACTTCCTATATGAGATGCGTGTGGAGAGAGTCAGCCTGTCAAAGAAGGCTTTGTAGTGTGCAATCCCAAGTAAATGCAAATGATGCTTTAGGTCTTTTGACATAAATCCCCATAGCCATTCAAAGCTGAAGGTTCAATAAAACTCTCTTAACCAACTCATGAGAAAGAGGGGAAAGCAAAAGACTTGCAAGAGACAGGGAGTAGATTTTTCAAAGCATTACTGCAATTCTAGAGGAAAATCTATAAGTAGCAACATGGAGGAAAGTTATTTCAACAAATATTCTAAGGCTGCATTTTCCTCTTCTGTTATTTGGCCTTATAACTGAGTTCCAATCACCAGTTCCTCAGTCAAGAACTTTATCTTTGGCCTTGCTCAGATTAATCTCCTCCATTTAATTTTAAACCTCTGATTATTTAAACCAAACACAAGGAAACCTGGCATATTTAAAGGGTGACCAGTTCAGGTCAAGCAATTCTATGTACAAAGACTTTTGTGATATCTGCAAACCAATCACTGATCCTGACAATCATGGAAGAGAATTAATTTCCTGGTAACTTGCCCAGGTCTTGTCATACATGACCACCAGAAGTACACATGCTGGGAAAAATACCTGCACAATGAAACCTTGGAGTGCAAAATTTAGGTTCTGATCCAGAGTTCTTTAACATTAAGGCAAATATTTCATTGTGGCTACATGCATGTTATAGCAACTCTGTCTAGAAATACTGTCCTGTCCATAATCCTTAACTCCTGTCTTAAAAGACATCAAATGCAAAGATCTGGCAAATATCACTAGGGGTTTAACCTGACAGTCTGTACCCTGAGCATGTCCAAGGTTCAGTATCGTCGTTTTATAGAGCCACAGAGTGGCTTGGGCTGGAAGGGACCTTAAAGATCAACTTTTTCCAACCACATTGAGGGACACCTTCCACTAGGTCAGGTCGATCAAAATCCCGTCCAACCCAGCCTTGGACACTTCTAGGGATAGGACATCTGTAGCTTCTCTGGCAACTCCTCCTTCACTTGGCTTCCTGCAAAGGAAATCCTGGGCTTGTACTTTCATCTTCTCTTACCTGGTATCACTGTCTTGTCCAAGTGGATGTAGAAGGTCCCCCCAAGAGGTGGGGATGACTTCTGCAGCCTCTGGATGGTGAGGCTGACTCTCACATCCTCTGTGGAGATGTAGAGGTGTCCATACTCCTTAGAGCCCTCGCCAAGCATTGCACCTCTGTGGGACAGAGAGGGTTCACGTGAAGGCATCAGCAGTTGGGACCCCCACCAGAGGCACCCCCATATCTATGGGAGCAACACTCATGAAGGACCTAAGGGAATCATGCTCAGAGTTCAAACAAAATTTGATATTCCAAAATTATATCTACATTATACAGGCAGTGCCCACAACAAAAAAATTGTAGAAAAGGACGTTTTTAAATTGTAACAGAAGAAATAATTTATACACAACCAAGCACAGGTAAGCCCTACCCCAGCACTGGTGTTTCTAAAGGACCAGCTCAATGCAGCCTGGAGAGCATCTACAAAAACCAAAGCAGAAAGCTTTCCTATTTCACCCTGTAATGTCCTTAAGTCCATCAAAATCTTAACTCCCCTGAATTACAGTGATGTTTCATATTGTGGAATCATGGAATCATTAAGGTTGGGAGAGACCTCTAAAGTCCACCACTAAACTATGTCCCCAAACACCACAATTATATTAGAGTAAGTCAAGTTCACCCAAAGTCCAATTTCCAAAACTTAAAATACTTTCTCCTTTGCCTCTAAAAGTCCTCTTTTCCAAAGGAAAAGAAGCCTCTCTGTGGTACAACGATGCCACCAAGTGGATAAGTGTTTCAACGACAACCGGCTTCTTCAGAGCAAATTTCGAGAATCCAAAAGGATCACTGGGACTTTTGCACAGCTGGTACCTCAGAGTTTAGCTGGTGTTCCTGTTCCAACAGGAATAGGAGTTGTATTAGCATAAATCAAAGCTCGTTTTTAGGGAAGACAAAGACCCAGGTTCGTTTTGAAGATGTCCAAAGACAATGCTCAGCTCATCCATTTTTAAAGCATGTGCTCATTCATCTTCTCAGTATTCCTGGCTTCAACTTTCTCTGCTTCTTTGATATCTCGAAAATCCCACCAGTGCCAAGAACCTTTTATTTTTTTCTCCTGGTGAGAGATTATGTGGCTAGTCCATCTCCTAATCTTCTTTTTATAAACTGAACCAGCTAAGTTTCTTAAATTTTTCTTTCCATTTTCTTCAGCTCTATCATGATGCTCCTGGAATTTTTTTCCCAGTTTTTCTAAATTCATTTTTAAAATGTGGTCATCAGTGCAGGTCAAGCTTCTTAAATGCTCCACACAGGAGTAAAGATTTCCCCTCTTTCTCTTAGTTACACCCCTGATTACACATATCAAACAGCACAAACCTCCCACTGTATTCTCATCTTTGCCTTTAACATTGGTGGTTTATGTCAAAACACTACTTTTGAGACAGGCAACTAAATGTGATTTTGGAGGGGAGACTTTCACACATCAAATCCGTCTGTGATGTGCTACCTAAATCAACTTCTACAAAAGAGCTGGGTCTGAACTGAGATTTAACTGTTACACCAAATGACTTCTTAGACTTGGCCTTTGTAGCTCTTATATTGGGAAAACTGAGATATAAACTGGATTGCATCCCTTTTCCTTTGTATGGACTCTACCTATAGCTCTGAAACCCAACAGGTGAATTCACCAGTGTCTTAGATTTCATCAGGAAACACAAGGACTTGGCCACTCTGGGAAAAAGACCAAATTTCTTCAGATTTTAGCCATGTCTAAAAGAAATCCCTGGCTGTCTTTAGAGTGCTTCAAACTAATGTTTCTTCACCTTTGCTTGAAAGACGAGAACACAAGGTAAAAAACCAAATTAAGTTACACCTGGCTAAGGAGGTTTCCTGTGGATGACTGAGCCAGCCAGTTTGAGTGGAGAAACTGAGCCAAGCTAACAGCTGGCTCCTGCAGAGGAGAGGCTGCATCATTCCAGCTTCTCCCTTGCCTGGCTCCACTCCCATCAGGTCCTTGTTGACTCAGCTGGATAAAATCCAACTTTTCAGGACTTATTTTCTGCCAGTACAGTTCCTTAATGGTACACTCTTTGATCTAGTTTACCTCTGGCTCTTATTCCTCTTTCATTGCCGAGAGGAATAGAAACCATCTCAGTAAACATGACATGCCAGGTGGGCTTTCATTGCTTAATGTCATTAAAGGTGTTGGGAGCATGACTTTATGATCATCTGCTATTCCAGGATGGCTCAGGTTTCCTTCTAGCTCTACATCATATCTTGGTGGTCCATTCCCATCTTACAGCCCTAGTTAGATGAAACGCCTTAAGCAGCATTTTTTCAGCAACTGAATCCAGTTGAAAGCAGCTCCAGACAAGCTGGGGGAGGTATTACAGAGTATTGAGATGATCTACTCACTGCCCTTACCTTGGAGAGAGAAGGGGAAGACTTGGACCACAACCAGACACTATCCAGGACACATTGTAAGTGGGAGGAGACCCCACCACAGATACTGATTCAATTATCCTCCCACCTGGTGGAGGGGGTTTGGGATCCCTCTGAGAAACTGGAAGAAAAGCACAAGCATTCATTAGAGCAAGCACAACAACAGTGACTGTGCTCAGGTTAACGTAATTTCAGAGCTGAGAACACATCTGCTTGGGTGTTTTATTAAGTTACATTTCACAGAATCACAGAGTCTTTTAAGTTGGAAATCCCTCTAAGGTCACTGAGTCCAGCTGTTCCCTCAGCACTGCCAAGCTCAACACTAACCCATGTCCCCAGGTGCCACAGTTACACATCTTTCAAATCCCTCCAGGGATGGTAACTCCACCACTGCCATAAAGTAAAAATAAATATAAATTTTAAAAAATATTTTAAAAAAAATCACAAAAAACCTCAAAGCACCAAGGATATTGGTATTTGGCAACTCCTTCTTGACTGCTGTCACCAAAAAAAAGAAATCAAGAAAACAAAATTATTTTTGTGCCTGACTGAAATCCCCCTTTGAAAAAGTTTCATTCAGATTTATCATTATAGGTTTTAATGGAATATCCTGGGGAAAAGAAACAAAACAAAAAAAAAAGAAATAGAGGGAAATGGATTCCTTTACCAGTCACAGCTCTGTCAGCAATGATGACTTCATCAAGGTAAAATGACCCAGAAGTTTCATTTTGCAGCTCAGCACTCTGCAAATTTATCTGATGCACAAACACAGGGGAACTGGCAGGGAGGTCCTGGACAAGCGTGGAGACATTCACACACCTCTTCCAGAGGTCAGTGCAGGTAAGTGTCCAGCTGGAAGACACCAAGGTTGTGGCAGTAACTGAATTTGAGGTGATTGTGAAGCTTCCAGGTACCTCAGGTACTGCTGCTGTTAGCACTGTTATTTATTCATGCACAAGACTTAGTAGCTTGTGATCAGCCTTTAAATGTCTCTGTTGAGCTTCCCATAGTGAGAAACAAGGTTTTAAATCACAGAATGATTTGGGTTGAAAGAGACCTTAAAAATCATCTCATTCTAGCCCCCTGCCACGGGCAATGACAGCTCCCACTAGCCCAGGTTGCTCCAAACCCCATCCAACCTGGCCTTGGACACTTCCAGGTATGGGGCAGCCACAGCTTCTCTGTTCCAGTGCCTTGCCATCCTCAGAGGTCTCTGGTTATGGGTCCTTTACTGCATCACAAGAGTGGGATGTGGGAGTGATTCTCTCTGCTCTATTTTTGGCAAAATACTACAATAGCATCATTGACATCAACGGAGGTCAATCCAGAAGTCAGACCACTTGGGAGTATCATATCATTCCTTGTTCTTCTGACACTCCTGATTTTAAGTGTGCTTGCCCCAAACTTTACACCTACTGCCAAATGTTTTCTACCCATGGAATTTGAAGTGAATAAAGAAAATCAAAGACTACATCAATTTTCAAAACTTTGTGTACCAACAATCTCATGAGGTTCCAGGCAGGGAAAAGAAAACCTGATCAATTCATCTCTGTTTCACTGTAGAAAAATCCACTGTCTGTGGCCAAAGAAACTGGGAGAGTTATTGTTCTCAGAAACTTTCTGGTATGTTTACTAGAAACAGAACAAGCTCTTTATGTGTGTGTTACTAAGGTGAGATACTGCATGTGACAAGGAACATGGAAGTTTACTCAGTAACTCCTCAGAAAATATAGAATCACATTCCAGGGCTGCCTCTGCAGGGACAAAACATGTGTCAGCTTATCCCAACTGACAATTTATTCCTATACAGATGAGAACGTCACTTCATTTTCCCAGTGCAGCTCCTTATGGAAAGTGTAATCTCTAGAAACTGTCTTCATACCCTTTAGTGTCGGTGGCGTTGAAGTCCCATAGGCAGATGAGTTTCCTCTTCACTGAATATGAGGAGACATTGGTGTAGGACACAGAGATATGAAGGATGTTGCTCATATGGCCTTTATGTGCAAAACATACCTGCAAAAATCGGGAATAAAATTTTCACAACTCAAACCACAGATAATTTACATATGATGTATGTAGGAGATACTATATTCTCTTTTGAACCAAGTTTAACATTGGGTTGTTCAGCCTGGAGCAGAAAAGACTACTGGGAGATCTCAGAACCCCCTCCAGTGACTAAAGAGGCTCCAAGAGAGCTGCAGAGGAACTTTGGACAAGAGTGTGGAGTGACAGGAGAAAGGGAAATGGCTTCAGACTGAAATAGAGTAGATTTAGATTGGATATTAGGAAGAATTTCTTTCCTGGAGGGTGAGGAGGCCCTGGCAAAGGTTGCCCAGAGAAGCTGTGGCTGTTCCATCCCTGGAAGTGTTCAGGCCCAGGCTATTTGCCTTGCCCCACGGGGCAAAGAAGGTGACAGAGTTAAAATCAAGCCATTATTCCTATTAACAGTAGTAAGAGATGAGCAGAAAAGTGAGCGATAGTGGACCCCAGACAACAAGGACATTTTCCTTTTGCCAAGAAGTGGACATCCCTGCCTCTGCCATCCTTCCCCAGCATCATCCCAACCTTTTCCTTTCCCTCAGCAATGGTTGCAGCCCCAGGAGCAGATAGCAACCAGGTGTGTTAAACTATATCTCCATCTCAGGGATCTCAAACAACCCACCCAGCCAATAAAAGACACCCTGCTCTGTCCATAAACACTGTCCAAAGACATTATCCTTTGTACATTTGATGGAATTTAAGCAGGCCAGATGATTTTAGGTTGTTGATTGGGCTCTGAACATTCAGTTCCCAGAGCAAGCTACTCATCAACAGCAGCCACTTACATGTGTATATTCAGTAAGGTCATATCTTGGTATTGGTGACAGGGAGGTTTCCACCAGCTGGCTTGGCCTGTGAACACTGAACCTGCCACAGAAAGGCTCTGTTCCACTGACGATGTGTCCTGTGGAAGTGACATTCTTCACATCTGACAGATTGAAAAATACCCAAAAAACAAGAGAAGATGGAAGGTTTTAAAGTGATTCCAGTACAGCAAAGAGATTCATCAAAATACAGAAAGTAGGTATCCAAAAATTGTCAAACAGTCCTACTCTAAGTATTCATCTGTCAGAAATCAAGAAGTATTTGGATGACATTCTCAGGCACATGATGTGATTCTTGGGGTTGCCTTGTGCAGGGCCAGGAGATGGATTTAATGGTCCATGTGGGTTCCTTCCAACTCAGTATATTCTGACTCCATGATTATTGTATCAATCATGTTTTTAATACACAGAGAAAATTAATAGATAATAAACATAAATGTATGTACTTACCTCTATTAAAAGTGTACATTTACTATCATTACAAGTTTAAGGAACATTTATGTCATAAAAGCAGATCAATTCTGACAATAAACACTGCTTATTTGGCATAGAGGATCACTACCTTCTTTCTCAAAACCATTGCGGAGAAGAATTTTAGCAGAAGTTGGCTCAGTTTCACACTGTACTGAAAGGAGTTCCTCTATTGCTGCTTGAACCTTAAAAAGAAATTAAGAAAGTGAAAAGCAGTTTTAGTACAATGGTGGCTGGATCATTTCATCAGGGAGTCTCAGCACACACATCACCAGTGCATATTTCATCAACCAGGGACCAGTGGCACAGCAGCTCTGAACTAGCAGAATATTAAAAGAATAAAAATATTAAATAATAAAAGAATAAAATTCAGCTCAGCAGAGTGTAAACTTTCACATTTTATACCTTTCAGGGTTGTCAGACATCCTCAGTCTAATGACTCTGTTGGAACCATCACCCAGGGTTGCTTTATCACTGACCGATTACCACATCAAGAGACCATGGGAGGTGGGAGCTCCTGTCTGAAGCCAGAGCCATACACTACACACCTGACCTTAGAGGAGAAGTCCAAAGACCTGGTCCGAGGGAATTCCAAGGTATCTGGATGCTGTGATATGCCTAGAATACACCTGGGACTCAACAGCCCAAAAAGTCCCATTGTGAGACATTCTCAGTTAAAAAAAAGTCACCCCCAAATCACATAAAATTAATCTCAGCTTCTGGGCCAAATGTGTCAAGTACCAGATCTCCATTGATTCCACCCCAGCTGAGGATCAGGGGTCTGTGTTTAATGGCACCTACCTGGAAAGCTGTAGCATTTGTCGGGATCATTTTGAGCAATGTGTTATTCCAGGAGATACTGAAATATCCTGTACCAGACACAGTCAACATCTGTCAAGCAAACAAGTAAATAAATAAAATGGAAACAGACTTCATGAGACACATTTCAAACCTGGCATCTTCTACTAAGGAGGATTTTATAGCCAACGTTTTGCCTTTTTAAGCATCTGTAAAGCAAGAATTCCTTCCAAGAGTCACTTCAGCTACTCTTGAACTGTTCGTGTTCTCCACAGTCTCTGCTGACACAAGCCTTGGGTTCCTATTCTTAGATTAGGGGGAGCACTAAGGACACATGACCTGTGCAGACACACTGACAGCCACAAACAGTCCCTAAAGCTCCTGAGCTGCATCTGTGGGGTTTAACCACTAGGAAAAACTTCCCTCATTTCTAAGGGTTTACATAAACACACCAATGTGTAAAAAACTATACACCAATACGTACAAAACCCCTGAACAACTGCAGCTCATGGTGCTCTTCTCATCAGCTGTCTCAGGAGGTTAAAAACAGGTGGGAACACCCTTTCACAGGTAGCACTGACAAGACCTGTGCAATTAGGATTTGCTGCCTTTCACATCACCTTGATCAAGGCTAACCCAGTTCCCTGGGTCAAGCACACAGCACTGACCTGCACTTCTGGAAGATGCAAAGCATGAGCCCGAATTTCATGTCTCTCAATGTAGTAGTTGTTCACCACGTGGGGGTTCAGCCAGGTGTTGTGTATCTGAACTCCCACTCTCATCCCATTGCTGGGTGTCTTCCCATGTTGAAGTGCTTCCAAGTAGTACCTTGAACCAGCAGTCAGCTCAAATTTCTGGGATTTTGGCTGCCAAAGTTCACTCCAGTTCTTCACCCAGTTCTCAGACCACTCTGAATTGCCAGCAGGGAGAGAAGCTATTCTCACCTGTGTGGAGAACAACCAAATCAGAGTCGCAGATTGGTTTGGGTGGAAAGGGAATTTAAAGACCATTCAGTTTCAACATTCTGCCATGAGCAGGGACACCTTCCACTAGCCCAGGTTGCTCCAAGCCCCGTCCAACCTGGCCTTGGACACTTTCAGGGATGGGGCAGCCACAGCTTCTCTGGGCAACCTGTGCCAGGGCCTGCCCACCCTTACAGGAAAGACTTTTTTTCCTAATATCCAATGAAGCCATTCAGTCAGGGAAGTTTCTCCAGTCATAAAATTTATTTTATCAAATACCATAGCTACAAAAAAAAAACCCAAAAAATCCCAACTTGTGTTGGTAACTTATAGCAGTGGATTGACTGGTGACAAATTGCTTCCTATTACACAGGGAAAAGCCATAATCTTGAAGGGCTTCAATTTAAAGTTCCTAAAGATGATAATTCTTATGGCTCATCCTGGCACTACTAACAGTTTCCTAAACAAATTCTCATGCATAACTTCAGTTCTACATCACATGTCCCCAAATATAAAAGGAAGAACTACATACACAGCCTTCTGATATGTGGCTGCTCCATCCCTGGAAGAATCCAAGACCAGGTTGAATGAGGCTCTGGTTTAGTGAAAGGTGTCCCTGCCCATGGCAGGGAGCAGGAACAAGATAATCTTTAAGGTCCCTTTCAACCCAAACCCTTCTACGATTCTGTGTAATATGTTGTCATTAGTAAGACCAGTACTCATTTATTTAACTTTTAATAGATAAAAAGTCTTTTATACTTCTACTCCTGTTCAGTCACTGGGCTCAAGGGTAGCCCAGATAAATACATCTCCATCATTGTAACATCCTCTCAACTTGACAAAGGCAAGGATCAGGGTTTTCAGAGGGCAATATTTCAAAAACCAAAAAAAGGAGGTAAACTGAGGAAATCAGAGAACAAATTCCCAGGTCTTCTTGCATAGATTGTGACTGTAATTTGCTGAACTAAACCCAAAAATTCTTCTGGAAAAGACAACCAATGACTCTGGTCGCAAGCATGAGTTTTTCATGAGCTGAGTGACTGACGGGACCAATGTAAAACATCCAATATAATCACACAGATTTCACTCTGCAATAAATTCATAAGGACCAATAAGCCAATTCCCACTTGTCATGACCTTAATTAAAATCATTTTCATCCTGATCTCGTTTTTTCTCTGCCCAGAGTAATACCTTATGCCCTGGATCTTGGGACAAACTGAAGTAGAGAGATGCCTGACTGTCTGCCTGAAGCCAGAAGGTGTAATTGTTGGTCTGAGGAGACACAAAAAATCCACGAAGCCTGGAACTGAGCAAAAGGAGAACATCAATAACATAGCAAAAAAAAACATCCTCACAAGCCACCTTCACATGTACACTGAGTAACAAGGAAACACCAAGAGACTAACAAAACAAACCCATATATTTTAAAACTGACTCAAATGACTCAATTTCCCACTAAATGTCATTTATGCTTCACCAAACTTTTCAAAAAGGAAAGAAAGAACAGCTTTGTGAAATTAAGTGTGTTTTTATTGGTGGCCACTCTTTTGTGAATTTCATCTCTAGCAAAGTTTGACACCTGAACTCACAGGAAGAAACCAAGAACCACTCAAAATCAACCAAAAAAAAAAAAGTGGTAGAAAAATGTGAGAATTCATTTACATTGCACAGTTTTTCAAGGGTTTATCTGAGAAGCAATGACACCAACACAGTTTAGAGATTTCCACAGCTTGGGGCAAATCACTTTATTTCCATTAACTCCACCTGTGCTAACACTGTCAAAATCAGCCAAAAATCTGCCCCTCAACATCTGGCCACAGATCCCACCCAAAACAGCCTCAAACTGGAGCACTTTCTACCTCCACAGCAATTTCTTTTGCAGTATTTCAGCATATCTAGGCCAGGTAGAGCACAAATACTCAGGGAAAGCAAAAGGAGGAAAAATAAAACACTTCACTGCATATTTTAAGCTTCAAAAGGACCTCGGAGCAAAGGGTTTGCTTTGATTTACAGGAGCTGTGCAGTGAGGCTCTGCTATAAAGAGCTGTCAGGTGTTTTTGCTGCACCTTACACTGCTAAAGGTGATTGCCATGGCTTCATGTCTTTTTAAGATCCCTGAGTACCTGAAGGACTTCCTTGCCCCAGACAGGAACCTTACTGGGGCGCTGGCATTAGGTACAAACTGCCACCTGTATCCAGGACCTGCTTCTGTCAGATCAGAGGCATCATCCCAGACTTCAAAGAGAAGCCCTCTGTTTCCTAGAAAGTTAAAACAAAAGTACTCTCAGCAGCAGCCAGCAGAAATCCCAGAGCACATGCTGGAATCAGTGGTGTAGGAGGCAGGCCAGAGAGAAAATTTTAATAATAAATTGGCTCTGTTTGTGGGATGTTTTGCAGTCTCACACAGAACACAGATCTTGCTTTGGGGAATTTGTTCCACCTTGAAATCCTCCACCAGAAATAACAAAAAGCTGCAGAGAGCAGAGCTCCCAGCCAGCTCACATGTCTGTTCTTGCAGGAAAAGTTACTGAGATAACCCGCAGTCAAAATTAGGTAAACCTCATTTTATGCACAATAATTTCCTACTGCAATGCTCCACCCAAAGAGTGTCCCCAGAAATCTCTGTAGTAGCTCTAGTTCCTCTATCCTTTGTCTAAATATTATCCATATGTTTTTACCCTCATTTTAAACAGCCCTGCCCACCAGTCCAACCTTCCTCCCACCATCACCTGCCTGCAAGTGGTGGGCTGAGATGTTCACCTTGTTTTTCCTGGCTACAGAATCACAGAATGGTTTGGATAGGAAAGGACTGCTAAAGTTTATCTAGTCCAACTCCTCTGCCATGAGCAGACATCTATTAGATCAGCTCAGAGCTCCATCCAAACTGGCCTTGAATGTTTCCAAGAATGGGGCCACAACTTCTCTGGGCAACCTGTGCCAGTGCCTCACCACTCTCACTGTAAAAAATATCTTCCTTGGATCTAATTTCAATCGACCCCTTTTAGTTCAAAACCATCACTCCCTGCCCTATCACTACAGTCCCTACTAAAAGTTTATCCTCATCTTATAAGCCATCCTTGAGGCATGGGAAAGGGCTTGCAGGTCTCCACAGAACCTTCTTTACTCCAACCTGAACATCCCCAGCTCTCTGTCTTTCCTCACTGCAGAGGTGCTCCAGCACTTTGCACATTTTGCAGCCCCCTCCCCTATCAAACCTAGAAGAAACTGGCTGGATGTTGAAGCAGACAGCATTTTGGAGAGCCTTGTTTCTTGTCTGCCATCATCACCAAGCCATTTCTGCCCTGTATTTCCATGTGTGTGTGCTTGGTTGGACCTTCAGTTATTTGAACACCATACCTGGCTGGGGAGCACCAAATCTCCTGCCCTTACCAAGAGGGCCAGTGGTACACCTGATTTGCTGGGGAGAGACGTGCTTGACTTTACAGGGGACACCTGGCAGGAGGAAGAGGATGAAAATGCACTGTGTTAGACTGGATACAGAACTAGGAAGACTCACTCCCTTCCAAAGCCACAGTGGGAGGATAGGATCAGGAAATAATAGAAAAGCTCGGGTTGGAAAGGACCTTAAAGACTGTTCCAACCCCCTGCCATGGGCAGGGACAGCTTTCACCATCCCAGGTTGCTCCAAGCCCTGTCCAACCTGGCCTTGGACACTCCCAGGGGTGGGGCAGCCACAGCTTCTCCAGGAAACCTGTGCCAGGGCCTCACCACCCCCATTGTAAAAAAAATTTCATCCTAATATCTAATGTAACCCTGTCCTCTGGCAGTGGGAAGCCATTTCCCTGTGTCCTGTCCCTCCATCCCTTCTCCAAAGTCCCTCTCCAGCTCTCCTGGAGCCCCTTTAGGCTCTCAAAGGAGCTCTCAGGTCTCCCTCGATCCTTCTTTTCTCCAGGTGAACACCCTTAGCTCTCTCAGCCTGGCTCCAGAGCAGAGGGGATCCAGCCCTTGGAGCATCTCTGTGGTCTCCTCTGAACCTGCTCCAACAGGTCCATGTCTGTCCTGTGCTAAGGGATCCTGAACTGGATACTTTATTCTGGGTGGGGGTCCCCCTAGAGTGGAGAAAAGTGGCAGAGTCCCCTGCCTCAACCTTGTTTCCAAACTGATTAACACTTCTGTAAAAGGCTGGGCTAGTACCACCAGCAAGCAAAACAGTTCATGCCCACAGTCAGAATAACTGGACCTTCCTGAAGGTGATTCCTACAACTTCCACACTGGTATCACTGAACATTCATTGGGTTTTGTGGTCAGGGCCACGATCACTGTATTGAAAAACCAAGTATTTCACATTTCTCTTACCTGCAGCAGTGACCTGCAGTGGTTCCTCAAAGAAATCCCCCGTGACAGTGAGGTCCGTGCCCCCTCCAATGCTCCCGCCAGCTGGGAACACAGAGGTTATCTCTGTAGGGGAAGGAAAAGGGGAATCTGCAAACAAGCACTGGAAAGTTAATCCCAGCCCTATTTCTGTGAAAGCCCACAGTGCACTTGCACAGTTTCCAGCCAGAGCAGCTCCTGTGAATGAAACCAGCACCTCACTGATCCTTCGTGGGGGTTTTCACAGCCGCTGGGATTACACCAGGAATGAACAACACGGATAATTGGCTGCATGACAGGAGAAACACTGCAATGCTTGGGCTGTTCCTTAGCAGTGGCTGCATCTGTCATGCTCAGATTGCACACTGGTCTACTCTGTGTTATTGAGGACCCTGCAAAAAAACCCCATAATTTGGAATTAAAACTGTTTTAATCCTTTTGACCTTCTCTGACTCGCTTCTCAATTTAGCCCCTAGGTTTAAATGTGACCACACTTTCCAACCATCTCACAGACTTGAGGGACAAATGGATAGAGCTGAACATCTGACATCTGAGAGTCCACATTATGACCAAGAGATTTTTTCAGGATTTTATCCATTACAGTCATGTCCCTCCACACTGGAAAACTGTTTTTCTTTTATGATGACATTTTCTCACTTTGGACTCAGATGTTCTAGTTTAACCACCTAGTTGTATTAGACTAGATCTGAAAAAAAAGACTTAAAAAAATAGGTGAGGGATGTTGGTCTCTTTTTGCTTTGACTTTGTTAACTCACCTGTTGCTTAATCTTTAATTTTAATTATTTAATAATTATTTTTAATAATTATTTAATAATATTGACTATGGACTAGCAAAATACAGTCTACTGGATAGATCTGGCAGACCTTTCTGCTTGTGCTCTGCTGATAGATAATTTCACACATGGTTATTTCATTTCACTGTGCCTCAACTTGTAAATAAGGACATAAAATTTGCCTCCTTTGCAAAATGTTTTCAGTTTATAGGTGAAACAAGCTGTATGTTATAAACAATACACAAAACACCAGCATGTATTGGCTACAGGAGGCTTTTTATATACAAAAAAGCTTTTGTTAACTTTTGAGCCCAGATTGTCAGATGCAGCCCATAAGGAATTAATGCATTCCTTACATCAGTTTCAGTCTAATTTAAATCACAGATTTGGTGGGATCTTGCTGGGGACCTGTGCAGGTGAACCAAGTGGTCTTTCAGTAGTTTGGGTGGGAAGAGACCTTAAAGATCACCTCATTCCAATCCCCTGCCATGGACAGGGACATTTCCACTAGCCCAGGTTGCTCCAAGCCCCATCCAACCTGGCCTTGGACACTTCCAGGGATGGGGCAGCCACAGCTTCTCTGGGCAACCTGTGCCATGGCCTCACCATTCTCACAGTAAAGAATTTTCTCTTAACATCCAGTCTAAATCTCTCCTCTTTCAGTTCTAAACCATTACCCCTTGTCCTATCACTGTCTGTCTGTGTAAATCTTGAACACTTTTTGTCCATGACCATAATCTCAGGCAGGTGTTCAGTATTTGTCTCCTGTCTTAAATATAGCTGGAAAAGTCACATGCAGGTTATTTTTAATGAACCTTAAAACATTTGGAAACTAATTGTCCAGTAACCTGCCATTCACCATTTATCCAGGACTCAATTCTTGAAGTGGCTGAATATCATCTCCTCCCTGTAGCAGATATGGGAGCTACCTGTTCCTGAGTTCTACATTTCCAAAATCTTGACCTTATGGAATACAGAGAGATTTAAGGTGGAAAATCTTGTCTAGATGCAACACTTCAAATTTACAACTAATCTGACAGGGAAAGGAACAACAATGAGGCAACATCATCCCAAACCATGCCATATTCCTGTTCTCCATCTAGCTTTCTTATGTTAGGCAGCTAAAAACAGAGTCAAACATATCCCTGTCCAAGAGGGACAATAAGTCACTGGGGATGTTAGAGACAGTCCCTGGCAGTACATCCAACCTTAGCACATAAACCTGGTTATCCTGAAATTTTTGATCTGCAGCTTTTTGTGTAGTCAAACCCACACCAGGGGAGTGGCCCATGGAAATGAGGACAGAGCAGGATTACATCCTGGGAAAAGTAACAGTGAGAGGTCTTTTCTTAGACCACACCAGCACTGCCAGAAGACAGTGCAGCCAGTGAAAGGGGTCATTGTAATACCTGAATGTGTTTGATACAGGAAAAGCTCCTGTTTGGCACTGATGAGCCAAGAATCTTTGTGTACTGTTGACCTGCAAGAGAGAGAAAATGCCTGAGAGATCCTTGTCCATTTAAGTTTAAGCAAAGCTTATTTAGCAGAGCTGGACACTCCCTCTCCAGAGGAACAGTGGGACATTTCTACAAGGTCCAACACCAGCTTTCACCAGCACACTGAGGCATTGATTCACGAGACCCCATTACAGGGCTGAAACATTTTATTAGAAGTACTAACACATTGTTAAGTATGTTTTGACACTGTCGGAACCCATTTACACCTCCTTTTATGGCTAAATTCTTTCCCATTTGGATGAATAGGTAAAAGTGAGGTGAAAGGATTTTATTCAGCTGGGTTTCATGAATTACAGAATCACAAAATGGTTTGAGTTGGAAGAGACCTTAAAGAACTCCCCTTGTTCCAACCCCCTGCCATGGGCACGGACACCTCCCACTATCCAAGGTTGCTCCAAGCCCCATCCAACCTGGCCTTGGACACTTTCAGGGATGGGGCAGCCACAGCTTCTCTTTGTAACTTGCACCAGGACCTCCCCACCCTCATAGGGAGGAATTCCTCCCTAATATCCCACCTGAACCTTCCCTCTTTCAGCTTAAAGCCATTCCCCCTTGTCCAAGATAAGATGTCTTATGCTCTGAACACTGAAAGTAAAGTATTAAAACACCAAAGTCTAAATGCTCTGGGGAGAAACATTCCCCCTTTTCATACCCAATCTGACAATCATCTTTTCAAGATAACAAGCCTCATTTCTGAGCAATGAAACACATGATTCAGCAAAACCATCATTTGCTTATCCTGGACTCCTATGAGTCTGTATCCCCATGCAAAACCAGAGAAAAAGGGAGAAAATGTTCTTCTACTCACTTTCCTTTGTTAAACACTGAGAAGCTGATGTTGAGTGACCCTGGAGGAAAAAAATGTAATATACTTTATGGCAAAGCATGGAGTGCATCCTACCAAACCTTGTACAGATGTCCTGGGCCCAATTCTCCTCTCCTCTATTTTATATATTTAATTCAGAATAAATCTCCCAAACCAGAAGCTTGCTGCTCAAAGCCTCCACAAGAAACTAGATGCTTCTTCAGAGTGCTTGGAAGTGAGGAGAAATTAATTGGATCCAACCTCCTACCAGAGAGAGAATACAAGGGAGCATCCAATTTATTCCTCTAATAAAGCAGTAAAGGGAAGGTCCATCACAGATAAGGAGGATTAAAGTAAACTGAGCAAAGACCCCAAATCACACTGTTGCTGTCAGCAATGTCTGGATGATGTCATGGTTTCAGTTCATGTTCTCTCAGCTGTGCAGAGGACACAAGCCATGGCAGTGGCTCTGTTGAAGGCTGGTAAGCCTTGATCTGAAGCTGCTTTTGTGCACTCAGCCCTGAGCCACATGCCTATCTTTGAAGACAGAGCAGAATCTCTATCCTCTGGAGTTGCAGGAATGATGGAAACCCATAATTTTTACCCCTTTTCACCAACCTATGTGGTTCCCTTCCAACCGGCACTGCAGGGTCCCCAGTCCATCCTCTGCCTGAATAGTGTAACTGCGGAGAAACAAAAGACTTGGCTGAGTCTTGGGAGCAAAACCAGCAAAATACAGTGAGAAACATCTAAACAATTGGTGTATAAGCCCACATCTCCTAAGGTAGTCCTGCTTGGCTCCATTTAGAGACAAAGGAGAGAAATAAGTGTGATGGGAGACGAACAACCCATCTTCCCACTAACGATCAAGAGTTCAGCAGCTTAGAAGGATGTCTCTCAGCAGCACAGTGTTCCAGCTTGCCCTCTTTTACATCTATTCCCCGAAGCTGATCCTGTTGGCAACCTTCAGAGCCCCCACTTGAAATAAAAAGCTGGGCAGGGACAAATGTGGGCACAGGGGCAGGATGAACAGGGGGACAAAAGCGTTTCCCCTCTACTTGCTCCTCTGTGTGTCCCTAATCTGTAAGAAGGAGCAGGTAGGACTGAAATCAGACACACTGGCATTACATCAACTTCTGGAGCCATGGAACATTGGAAATCCCATCATCAATTCACACTTTCGTTTAAGTTCTCCTCTTGGGAGACCGGAAGAATTTTACACTGCAATAAGGAGGTCCATCGAGGACCCCAGGAGCCTTACCACAGACTTGTGTGGGAGGAGATTTTTCCCCTGATTCCCTGTTAAAGTAGCTTCCTCCTTTCCTGGGGCTCACAGGCACTGTAAGAATTGCAGCATCCCTCACACACCCCATCACAGACCATAAAGTCAACTCCCCATGGTCTGTCTCCAGCTCAAGCCAAAGCAGAAGAGTTTCTGCAAAAGCCATGACTTTTTTTGGTTTTAGTTCTGCACCAAGACAAATCAAAAATAAGTGAGGAACTGACATGCTTCCAGTTTGTCTGTCAGCAAAAGAGCAGAGACTGGTCCATCCATCTCCTGCTGTAAGGATAGCCGGCCTGGGCAAAAAAATAAACAGGAAAATTGACATGAAGCAACACGGAGCTTCACAGATGAAAACCTGATCTTGCTAAAATTGGCAATTTATATTTTCATTTGGGACAGGAATTTCCTCTCACTTGTATATAACATTTATTAATCTCTTATCTCTTTGCCTGCAAAGTATATTCCCCAAATACTGCAAGAACTGCACTTCTGTAAAGAGCATGGGTGTCAGGACCATCTTTGAGACACCCCATGGCAACTCTGGATGACCTGATGCCTGGTTCCTCTAGGCAAGGCTGAGCTCCAGGAGGGCTATACCTGTCCTTACCTTCCAGAAGCAGCAGGCAGCATCCCTTACAGCAAGTGCATTCAAGATACAGCTCAGTCATTTCTTTATTTCATTGAGGAGAAACACTACAAACAATCTCTGCCAGAAAGCACCTGAGCTCCTAGTAGCAAATTTAGTTATCCCCACTTTAAAGAACCAATATGGGACAACATCAGCCGGAGAGTACAAATCAGTCTACAGTAATAAATTCAGAGTAATTAGCAGAATAAGCAAAGGTTGGCAATGATTCTTTGGAAATGAACAGGCAATTATGGGAAATATGTAATTAAAACCTGTAGTGTAAACAGCTTGTGATGACCCATCCTTCAGAGTGTACTTTTCTATGACCAATGCTTCAGAGAGCAGTTTTATGAGGTTTTAGTAAAAGACCTTGCTTTTATTAATACTGGTGGCTGATATTGAGAACCTTTTAAGGAAGACTAGAAAAAAATTCAGTGCTGCTAAATGTATGTTCATCATCACTGGACCATTGCATCCCATATACAGGATGAAAAAGGGTGCTGAACACACTTGAAAATATAAAACCCATTCTCTTTCTTTGTCCCAAATCCTGAATCAGTGTGACTGAAGGACAGACTGCTCTGGTCAAGTCCAAGTCCCTACCTGGTACATATTTCCTAACACACTAAAAATGGGAAAATTATTCATGTGAAGCTCCAAAGGGAACCTGTCTGGTATGCTGTGATTTTGAGGCCATTTCCTTCTGGTGAGGTTAAGCTGTAAATGAGTAATCCAGCAGTGGAGCACAAGGCACGTCCAGCCTGCAGTCACACAGAGCAGCCTTTCTGCCCACTGAGCAAAGGTTTCACTGTTCCACCAGAGGCAGGTAAAACAATAATTAACATCTGACAAAGGATGTTGATGGGCAGCAGTGTAGGGGCTGAGAAATGGGTGCAGCTGGTACAGCAAGAATCTGCACTGGACTTTCATTTACACTAGCAAATAATTTCATTAATTAGCAAGGGACATTTCCATTCAGCCTGAGAAGTCATTAAAAACCATCTAGTGCTTAAATACCTGCTGCTGCAATTAAAGTTTCCAACTACTGAGAATTTACACCTTTCCTAGCTCCTGAAATGATCCTTAAAACGCCAGAAAATTGACTATGGATTAATAGTTTTTCTTTAAAATACTCATCTGGGCTTATTTCTTCACTGCTATTGACACAAGTACAAGGAAATCATAAATTAATATTTGATAACATATCCATGCATATGAAAATACATATGATACACATCATTTAGGATTTGCTGTTCTTAAAGGACTGCTGTCCTGAAGTAAGTTTCTTAAATATACCTGCTTTTGTCTGTTGCCTGTAATCATAGAAACCACAAAAAAACAAAAATCAGACCTTTGAGAACAAGGAAACACCCAATGAGAATTTAAAGAAGGCAACAACAAGGCCTTTTGTCTCAAAATACTTCTCCTTTGTCTTCTGTCTCTCCAGAGCATCTGCTTCAAACTAATAATTTTTCTTAAAAAAAATGGAAATGGGGAGGGAAAATTTATTTAACTTTTCGATTCTGACATTATTTTAATTAGTTAAATTCTAATTTGCCAGCCAAAATAAAATCTACAGCAACCAGCTGCAATTACAGTACGACTCACACTGAGCTGTGATTGACTGTGCTGCCAGTAAACAAACCAACCAGCTTAATGGACCAGTTGCAATTAGATTAACAAAGTTTGCTGGAGCCCAACTCATGAGCTGCAATAAAGCACAAAGGAAGTAAATGGCAATTCTGGGCCAACTGGTTGCAATTTATTGCTGTCGCGGAGGCTGATGGAAGAAATGCCAATTTACAGGGAGTGGGGCAGATAGCTGCATAATTACCCATCAATATAATCCACATTGAAGTCAAGGGTCTCATATCTTCCAGCAATTGTCTTCCCATAAATCTGTATTAAATTTCCTGTTTAAAGGAAAACAGAAATTGAAGTGAGCCTTTTAAAAGCAGAGAACTTACTTGCAGATTTTGTGAGCTGAAGAAAAGGAATCCTTGGTCTTTATGAACTTTGCAGAGGTGCCTGCACTGATGGCTACTCTCAGCTTCTACCATGGCTCAAGATGACTTTGAGCTCAATTCACTTTTTCCAAAGCACATCTTTGTTTGCCCATTTTTTTAGGAGATCTCCTGTAGCTGCACTGAGAAGACATTTTCCTCAACTCGTTTGTTGACTAAACCCCACATTCTAACTCCATTCCACTGTACAACCTCAGGAGACAACCAAAATGACATCATTTGTACACTAAAGAGGGTGAAGATCTAAAAAAGGAACTCGGCACATCTGTGTCCAGTTGAATAACATCCAGCACTCCAGTGGCCACACTGGGCGAGAGCCTCATTCAGTCACCTGCAGAGGTGTCTCACATGAGTCAAGACACCCTGACAGACACCTTTAGGATTAAAAATTGGGAAGAAATTCTTCCCTGTGAGGGTGGTGAGGCGCTGGCACAGGTTGCCCAGAGAAGCTGTGGCTGCCCCACCCCTGCAAGTGTCCAGGGTCAGGTTGGACAGGGCTTGGAGCAACCTGGGCTGGTGGAAGGTGTCCCTGCCCACAGCAGAGGGGTGGAACAAGATGAGCTTTAAGCTTGTTTCGGACACAAACTATTTTGTGATTCTCTGATCCTACCATCCCACTGTAGCTCCAGAAGGGAATGAATCTTCCTAGTCCTGTCTCTACCTGCTCCGTGCAGGTTCTTCATGCTCCAAGATGTTTCAAATACTACTAGACTCTCATGTTCTTCACTGACTACACTTGGAAGTCAAACATCCAGCTAACACACAGAAACCTCCATAAAAACACCCCAAAGCCAGGCATGAGAATTTAGATCTGAACTGCATCTAAAAATAACTGGAAATAAGTGACTGATCTAGATTTAGGAGCATTTGTGTGGTCTTATCATAGAGATATCTCTCTACACTCTTGAGAGACCAAAATGCTTTGATTAATATTGACACTGGAAATCGATATTTCCATTTTCTCTAAAGAAACCAGCAAATACAAAAATAGTAGGACTGGAGGTGAAAAGTCTTTCATATAACACTTAATTGTTCACACCAAAACCAGTGACTCTTCTCAGGTAAGTTTAAAGTCTTTCCCAAAGCCCAATTAACCAAAAGGTCTGCATGGCATTACAGTATCAGCTAATTGTTCTTAAAACTATTCCTAAATAAATAGCATCTGATATCTCAAGATTTGGGATGGATTAGATTTATCAATCTACTGAACAACATCACTCAGAGTTGGGCTGCAGGAGTAAAGTACCAAATAATCTGATCACTGTTTGTTCCCCACTTCTGTTCCCAGTGCTGCAGACTCTCACCCCTTGTACAAACCCATTTTCCTGTCCACCATTAAGTTCTGATGGCGCCTACTTTATCCCCAGCAAGACAGACCCTTCATAAGGAAGAAGACAGTATGGAACACCAAATAATGGTTTAAGTGGCCTCCACATTAAAGGTCCCATACCTGGCATGCCAGATGGTGGATTAATTTGGTAAACCACAGGTGTCTGCTCAGCAGAGAACTGCAAAGAGAAATGTGTAGTTAGATGGTAGTTATTTTCACTGCATTCCAGCATGATCCAATGGTGCATTGCTCACAACACAGTTGGCAACTGTATTTCAGAGACTCCCACTTCAGATCTCATCTTTGAGGCAGAGCCCAGCTCCAGGAAGGAGAAATATTCCCCTCTTACCCAGCCCTCCCCTCCAAACAGAGTATGGGTTAGTGCCATTCTTACATCCTCTTTTGTGCCCAAATAGCCCACCATGGCTTGAGTCAATGTCAGAAGATACACTTTAATACACTATAAAATTCCTGTTTTATCTAAAGTTAAAACCTGCATCTTATCCCACATTATGTAACCATTTTTCTTCCCAGTGGTATATACTTTAAAACTATTTCTTTATCACAGAACTAAAATACTTCAGTCACCCTTTAGCAAGTTTTTTTGGGTACCCTAAAGCAATGGAGCAAAGAAAGAGCTTGCATTGGCCCATCTTAATGCATTATAGTACAACAGTTTTGTCTTTGGGAAAGCACTACTTTGGACTCTGAGGCAAAAAAATACCCCTTAACAATTGAGTCTAACCATTAATCTAACACTGCCAAATCCACAACCATGTCCCTGAGTGCCACATGTCTTAAATCCCTCCAGAGATGTTGACTCCACCACTTCCCTAGTGTTTGACTATCCTTTTAAGGAAGAAATTTTCCTTAATATCCAATCTAAACATCCCCTGGTGCAACTTGAGCCAATGTCCTTGTCCTGTGTCTTGTAGCTTGGGAGAAGAGGCCAACCCCCACCTGGCTCCAGCCTCCTGTCAGGGAGTTGTAGAGAGTGACAAGGTTCCCCCTGAGCCCCCTCAAAGCTCCCTCAGTCACTTACCATCCTGTGCTCCAGGCCCTTCCATTGCCCTTTATTTTGGATATGCTCATTTTCCCCACCTCCTCTATGATCCCTCTGTCCTCCCTGACACAGATGCTGCTGACAGCCCAATAAATAGCATCAAAAACCTCATTTGCTGATTCAGATTGAAGACACCAATTCATTTTTTGGGTTTTTTTCCAAGCTTTCCTTAAACCATTCCTTTTCTGAGCTCATTCTTTGCCTTCCCTCCTCCTCATGCTCCTGTTAAATATAAATGAGTAGCCACAGACTCCCTCCAGCAATGGCCACTTCTGGGAAGCAAAGGCAACATCACACCATACCCCAGGCTGGAGCTGATGGAGAACAAGAAGCCAAAACCAGCATGAAATTCAGGCCACTGGCAGACACAAGTCTTCTGAGCTGCTCAAACTTGTTGCTGCCTGCAGCAGCCTTTTTCAGCCTAATGTGGAAGTGAAATTAATTTTTAATGCGCATAGCTCCCAGGTCCCAGCCCCAAAACAAAGAGACACGCTGAGTTTTATTTAGCTTGGAATGTGCCTCATTAACAGCATCCCCCGGTGATTTTTCATCAACTCTCTAAGCCAGCTGAACCACCTGACGACACTTCAGCTTTAATGTGCAATTTACTGAAAAGGCTGGCCTCTCCTGCTCAATGCCCAGAGCCAGCTTAGAGGTGGGATGTGACTTCTAAACACACCAGCCCTCATCCTGAAACACGAACCATGGTAAAGAATTCTGCTCTGCAAGAGGTCATAGAATCCCAGAATGGTTTGAGTTGGAAGGGACCTTGAAGATCATCCAGTTCCATCCCCTGCCATGGGCAGGGACACCTTCCACTAGCCCAGGTTGCTCCAAGCCTCATCCAACCTGGCCTTGGACACTTGCAGGGATGGGGCAGCCACAGCTTCTCTGGGCAATCTATGCCAGAGCCTCACACCCTCACAGCCAAGAATTTCCTCCTAGCATCTAAACCTTTGCTCTTCCAGTTTGAAGACATTCCCCCTTGTCCTGTCTCTAACATGCGCTTGTAAATAGTCTCTCTCCATCTTCCTTGTAGGTTCCCTTCAGGAACTGCAAGGCTACAATTAGGTCACCTCAAAGCCTTCACTTTTCCAGGCTGAACTATCCCAATTCCCTCAGCCTTTTTTCACAGCAGAGGTATTCCATCCCTCTGATCTTCTTGGCAGTCTTCTCTGAACTCACTCTAACAGTTCAGTGTCCTTCTTGTGCTTGAGACCATTGTCATGAATGGGTCTAATACCACCATACCCCAAAACATCCTTAGACAATGTGCTTTGACCCAGCGAGCCAAAGGGAAAATCCCAATTGGAAGAGGAGTAGTGATTGCTCAAAACAACTGAATAACAGGTGTGAAATCAGAGCTGAGGTCTGAACTTTCCAAATCTTGCTCGTCTGAGGTGGAGATCGGTCCTAAATGTGAAGAGATTTCCACAAGAAGTCAACACTGTCTTCTGACACAATAAGAGCTTCTGAATATGTGACTTAAGGGCAGAGATAAATCAACCTGGATCCAGAATTTTCAGCCACTTAGGTCACCTAGTCTACCCAGTGCCACTCATGAGTATCTCAATCCATCAAGTTTTCAGGGATAGAAGGAGCATCCTAATTTCTTGTCCTGACATGCAATCAGATCTACAGTATATGAGAGATAAAAGAATCATGACCAGCACAGGAATTGATTCTCTCTCTACTCTACTCTCATGGGGCTCCACCTGGAGTATCACATCAAACTCTGGGGCCCCAACGTCAGAGGGATGTGGAGCTGCTGGAGTGAGTCCAGAGAAGGCCACAGAGATGCTTTGAGGACTGGAGCCCCTCTGCTCTGGACACAGGCTGGAAGAGCTGGGGGAGTTCAGACTGAAGAAGAAAAGGGTCCAGGAAGTCCTGAGAGCCCCTTCCAGTGCCTAAAGGGGCTCCAGGAGAGCTGGAGAGGGACTTTAAACAAGGGATGGAGGGACAGGTCACAGGGAATGGCTTCCCACTGCCAGAGGGCAGGGTTAGACAGGATATTGGGAAGGAATTCTTGGCTGTGAGAGTGGGCAGGCCCTGGCACAGGTTGCTCAGAGAAGCTGTGGCTGCCCCATCCCTGGAAGTGTCCAAGGCCAGGTTGGACGGGGCTTGGAGCAACCTGGGACAGTGAAAGGTGTCCCTGCCCATGGCAGGGGGGTGGAACAAGATGGTCTTAAAGGTCCCTTCAAATCCAAACCTTTCCAGGATTTCATTATTTCAACGTTTCCTGTGACACTTTGTCTGAAGTTTGACTCCTTTCAATACCTTGAATTCTTTATCATTTCTATACTTCCTCAGCAATTACCTTGAAAGAATAATTCTCTTTCTCCAGCCCAGTCAGGTTGTTAATCACACCTCCTTTAAAGGTCACCTCCACATAGTACAAACCCTCCTGGGGTGAAGACCTAGGTGGAAAAAAATGTGTTATATTGTATTGTTTTTATACAGATTTAGTTTATTTTTTAGGAAATGCCAGGTCTTTCCATTCTGACCAGATCCAATGGGGCCTCAATAGAGCAAAGCAAATTTACACCTTCAACCCACACTTCACCCATATGAACTCATACTCTAAATCAACAATTTAAAAGAAGTGTGGCTCACAGCAAGACATGACAGTAAAGCAAAGAAGGTGACAGGACTGCATCAGAACTCTACTCAAATTATAAGTTAATACAAAACACAAACATGTTCATCAGACATACACAAACAATAACTGTTATTCATTAGTAATAAAATGACCCAAGGCTGCCTGGATCTGCAGGGCATCTTGATCCTGGTCTGTAAATTAATGCTGCATCCTTAATGCACACAGTTTCTCAGCACTATTAATTCTCAGAATTAACTCCCAGCCAAATTACAGCAGCAAGAGATGGATGAGTCCCATCAGGGTCCCTTTTACAGCCTCGAGGCACCCCAGTCTTCCAGTCAAACAACCCTTTTATAAAGTTATGACAGGATAGAAAACAGGCAGCTCAGACTGCCAAGCTGGTCCTTGAAACCTTATTTATTTCCTGCTCCACTCATTAGCTCTCTCTGTGATCTTGGATAGGTTGAGGATACCAAAAGCTGATAAAATTCCCACCAATATTTTCTTAGCTGTTTAGCATCTGAGAATTGGATGTGTACAAACCTTTGAAGGTCTGAGTCTAGACTGCCCAAGAAGCCTCACTGTGACCCTCATGCTTCAGGAAATTAAAGCAAGAATAAATGCAGCAGTTTAAGAGGTGCTCAGGTGTGGGTATGGTAGGAGATAAAGGAATTCTAACTCTCAAACTGCCTGTACAGACACTGAAAGAAAATGAGGATCCTACCAAATAAATACCAAGGTCTCACCCACAGTATAATCATGGATCATACCTTGTTCTGCATCTTATAGTGGGGAAGTCAAAATACAGAGGAGAGACATCACAAGGCATCCTGGGCAGGTCTGGGTTCACCAGGGACACCTCCAGCTGGGACACACTGGCTGGAGAGACACATTCTGTCTGGTGGCATGTTGTGCCTAAGCAATAAAGTCAGTCGGAAGAGCTCTGTGAGGACAGGATCACTCACATTCAGTCACATAGCACACATTTTCGAAAGTACAACCCAGGACTCTTTAGGAGTTGTGCTTAGAGCCCTTGATGAGGCTTTTTAAAATTATGTTTGTGTGATTTTATGTTGTTGTGGTTTGACTTCAGTCAACAATTCACCCCCTCACAGCCACACACTCACTTTCCTCCTGATCGGATGAGGAAGAAGAATGGAAGGGTAAAAGTGAGAAAACCCCAAACTCAGCTTGAACTGAGTTCCCAGTTGTGACTGTCTGTCTGCACACAGTACTGTGGGGAAACATCTCCCTTGAATCACTTAGAAAAGACCTTTAAGATCATTAAATCCAATCATTCCCCCAGCACCGCCAAGTCTACCATGAAAACATGTCCCCAGGTGCCACATTCACACATCTTTCAAATTCCCCTGATGACTCTACCACTGCCCTGAACAGCCTGTGCCAGGGCTTGACAACCCTTTCCATGAAGAAATTGTTCCTAATATCCAATATAAAACTCCTCTGGCACAACTTGAGGCCCTTTCCCCTTGTCCCATTGGGAGAGGAGACCTACCCACCATGATCCACCCTCCTGTCAGGGAGTTGTAAAGACCCGAGATTCCTTTCTTGCTTTCATTTAATCATCTCCATGGGAATGCACAATATTGAGGTAAAGTCTGGTCTCTTTCATTGTAGTTAAAGATGACTGAGTGTCAGAACTTGAGCATCTAACCAAGCATACAGCTGGTTCAGAACCCAACTTTCTTTCCAATGCATCAATATTCATCACTGTGGAAAATCAGGCCTAGCTTCACACTGCTGGTTTTGGTCCCAATGAGGACTTCAGTGTTTCTGTGACTTAAATTCACATCTCTGGTTTAAATTGTTTTTAAAGCTCCAGCATCACAGGACCTATGAAGGGAGGAGATTTTCAGCTTTTCTTCATTAAAAAAGGTCACAGGGAAGACATTTCTAGCCCTATGTCTGCAAAAATAAGGTAAAAAATTTGACTTCTCTTGCTTAGGAAAAACTTTCAGTCATAGCTTAGGAAGTGATAACTTCAAGCTGAGTTCATGTTACAAGTGTCACAACCCATAGCTCTTTTGCTTGGGGTTTGCCACTCCAACCACACCTCTCAGAATGAAGTTGATTCTCTGCTACTTTTACATCCCTGGAAGTGTTCAAGGCCAGGTTGGACAGAGCTTGGAGCAACCTGGGTTAGTGGCAGGGACTTGGAACAAGATAAACTCTAAGGTTCCCTCCAACCTAGCCTTTCTGTGACTCCGCTTTGGTATGTACTTCCTCCATGAGGAATTCAACACTCACCATCCAGAGTGATGGCAATCCAGGTTCCCCCAGCGATGCTGCCCTCACGGGGCTCAACGAGTGATCCTGTGACTGTCACTGCAAAAACAACCCCCATCAGGCTGAAGGGTGATGCAAACACCTAAAATATCTCGTTCAGCACGAGACACACCGGTCTGAGAGCTGTCCTCCCATGATCCCACCCTTCAGCTCATTTCTCCTTCTCAGGAGGCCAAATTAGTCATATTGCCCCTCTTTTTCCTCCCCATTGTGTCCCACATTTAATAATCCTGCTTCCCCCCAGTGGGGTTTTAGTGCCCCCAGGACTTGGTTCACTGAGCTACAGCTTCCTGTTCTCCCCAAGAATTAAAGATGATAAACCTCATGTTTACTCCTCCAGCCTCCAGCTCTCAAAGAAACATGTTTGATGACTTCTGTGCAATCTCCCAAGTTAAGGCTGCCCACAAAACATAACCTCTTTGGGATCTAAAACAGCCTGCCCAGCTCCTTCTTTCTGAAGACTTAGGAAAGGCATACAGACCTGGAAATGAGCTTCTGCTTCATGGTGTTAAGTCACCTATAACTTGCTATGCCATGCCTTTCATAAAAGCATCAAGTCCTTAAGATAATTTAGGCTTTATTTTGGGCACCCTTCTCTTCTGAAGTTAAGAGATAAACAAGTGGCTGGCTTTCTTTTTAACCACTGATCAGAATATTTCAGAAGTCATTTTACAGCGATATTCAGTTTCCTGATTAACACTTTAAGAGATTTCAAACTTTTTAGCTGCATCTAGAGGCAGTCTCATACAGCAGGGTTGATCACTGAAGCCAAAAATGGGAGCCCTCAATAACAACATGCAAACACTGACATGTGTATCAAGTGAATCAAACCAAAAGGTGCCATATGAACTCAGAACACAGTAAAATAAAAATTAATTAAAAAATTGACACTGGCTATGGAAATAATGCCATGAAAAAACAGTGATATGGTGGACAGTGTCTGGTATGCTGCAGTCAACATCCCATAACATTCAGCATCTTTTAGAGATGTTTATCCATGTCAGGGTACAGTCAACCTGTATCCAACCAAGTGGCACTGGATTTTCCTGGTGTTTTATGACCAGAGTGGTTTGAGACAGTGCCTCTCCATCACCCACCTGCCAAGAATATCAGCCCAGCACTCAGAAAGGGTGTTCTCCAAAGGTTCATCTTGAAGGCTGGGTGAGGAATTCACAAGAGTCTGGCTCCAGAATCATGGCTTGGGGCCTTAGGACCTTCCCTGGAATGTTAAAAACAAACCAATGTCTTTCTTCACAGTGCAAACCTGGGGGAGCAACAGCTGTGACCTGTTCTAATAATTAAATAAAATAAACATCTGAGTACTGGTAGACTAGTATTGCTGTCACAACCAGACATCTCCCACGTTCCCATTATATAGTCCATGTCAGGAACTGTTCTAACATTTAAAGACAGACCATCAGCTTCTGCTGCCTTCTTCCTGGGTTTTGTACTAGTATGGAAAAAAACCTGGGTGAACTAATTTAGCCACATTTTTAAATCATAAAATGGTTTGATTTGGAAGAGGCAAAGATCATCTCATTCCAACCACCAGCCAAGGACAGGAACATCTTGCACTAGACCAGGTTGCTCAAAGCCTCATCCAACCTGGCCTTGAACACTTCCAGGGATTCAGCATACTTCTCTTTTATTGATATTACCATAAACATGGCTTTATGATAATTCATATATTATACATCATAGTCATGAAATCTCTAGAAAAGCACTCCTCAGAGCTGCTGGGTAAGAGCAAGGTTGCCCAGGGATGCTCAGTGGAAGAAGGGTGGGATGGCACCCCGGAACAGATGCAACAGAAGAGCAAAAACTCTTAGAGATTAGATTGGGGCAGCAGGTTTAGTTGTCCATAACTATGGCAAGCACACTGTACCCACAGAGCAACTTCTAACTTTCTATTGCCCACTGTACTACAAGACCTACTGTAACTACTCTCACTTGCACATTTCTTGCGTATTTCTTGCACATTTTAACACACTGCAATGTGCAGTAGTTGGAGTCCAGTACCCTTATGCAAGTGAATGCTGCATTTTAAAGCAGTTGCATAAAATATAATTTAGATATAATTTTATTTTTTTTCTGGTATTACTTACCTTATTCAATTTGTTCTCCTACCATTTCTCCAATGAGTGAAGTGCAGGAGCTCCAGTACCAGCACAGTGATAACTGCTCCATCCCTTTGATGCCAGCTCTACAATTTTCAGGCTGAGATTGTGCTACACACTTGGTTCAGTGCTGAAACCCACCAGACAAGTTTCTCAAAAGGCTCGAATCCTTTTACGGACAGCTCAGAGCTGTCCACTGAGTGTGCTTAATTATTAACCTTAGCTACTTGCTACTATTAACTGTTTTGTTGCAAAACTGTAAGAACCATAACAAGAGTAACCTGAAATTGTTCTTCCATTGGTAGATTAGATCCTGCAAAAGGAGGACATTACTTCGTTTTATCCTCTTTTTCCACCCTACAACATGACAAAAACTGATGGAATGGTTTCTCGACATGCCAATATTCAATCTGGGTCTGACTTTCACAGCAAGTGGATTTCAAGAGTCCCTTATATAATCTCAATTCAATTTTAATGTGGGGTTTCCAACACTGCCTGCATTTGGTGGGAATTATGCCCCAAAGGTGTTTCGATGCCTTACCACATCTCAAGCACCTACAGCCCTGCAGATCCTTTACCACCCGCTGTGGAAAAGTGGGCAGTGGATGTAGACAGTGTTACCTCTCATGGAGAGACTTGGCTACAGGGAAGTCCCAACTCAGCCCATCTCAGTCACTGAACAGCATCTCTACTCCCACCTCTATACTCACCTGTTTGAACCACAGATGGATTTTGGTGGAGTCACCGGATAGGCTGCTGAGCCCCTGCAATTCCATAGGTGCCTTCATGGAAGTTTCCACTGAAATTCCGGACAAGCTCTGAGACCCCACAGCATAACTGAAGTTTAATGAGTTACCATGAACCAAACAACAGTGCTATGTATTCATCCTCTTACCTCATCCCCAAAGGGAGGTGAGACAGGATTGCTTGTTCTTCCTCGGCCTCAGTTCAGAGACACAGTGGCACAAAGTCACGGGCAATCAACTCTCAGCCAAGGTCTGGAGCAATGCCCAGCAGGGGAACAAGTTGTGTGTGGTTTATTCTTAGGCCAAGCCCCAGTGCCTCAGCTACATATAGGCAATGATTACAGGAACCAAATGTAAATTAACCCCATCTTGCTCATTAATCTACACCCAGTTTACTTATTAGCTGGGATTACAGTGGAAACACAGTCGAAGGAGTAAACTGGAGGGAATTCTCAAACAAAACAGTAGTGCCAAAGAAGAGACAATTCAAAGATGACACCTTGAACACAGCAGACACAATGAGATTCTGGTGAAAAGGTCCACTGACAGAACCAAATGAGGGAATGGAACAGGTCCAAAACGCTGCCTGGGACACCCCTTAGGAAAAAGAAGGGACAGGACTGGAGACTCAACTACAGTATGGGTGCACAATCCAGCTAGGTCAGGAATAAGGCTGAAGACCACTGTTCCTGCAGCAGAATTCAGGGAGGGAAGGAAGAGCATGAGCCATGAGCCCACAGCTGAGGTTAAATAAGGCTCCTGATTCATGGACAGGGTATGGATGGGGGTCCCAGGTGAGGCTGATCAGGGCCATCATAGCTCATTGATGCCCTGACACTTCTGTTCCCAACATACTCAGTCACTCCAATTCTCTGTGACATTGTCAGCAAAAAAAAATGAGTTATTACCTCTGTCATTCCTTATAGCAGTCCATGACACAATCCTAAGGAAATGCTTTATTGAGTTAAAAAAATCAACTAAATGCCCAAGATTTGCAGATCAGAAAGATTTGATTGAGGAGTTTATTCTCTGCAGAAAGTCACAGATTAGGTAAGATAATGCATCTTCCTGGGAGATATCCACCTGAAGGAGTTAAAATACAAAGAGAAAGAGAGAAGATGATGGAAAATCTTTGTCCTAATAACCAGAAACAGTCCCAGAATTCAGACCAGGAGGGGCATGGCCAAGTCACAGAGGGGCTGTGTTATATGACATGTAAATCCTCTCCCCACCACAAGCTGATGACCATGTTTAGGGTTATTACACAGCAAAGAGGAAAGCAGCACAGATTGATGAGCAAGTGCATGTTTGGATCTGTGTGCAAACCCTTTTTTTTTCTGCTGAAGGAAAACAAACCATCAGCCCTGGTATTGTTTCTTTGCAGTTATTCATTTAGGGCTTGTAGATGTTGGGTGTATGAGTGAAAATGGCCTTATGGATAAGACTCAACATCACTAATCTGAGAAAAATTCCTGCACTGCAACCAGGAAGGAGACAGAGAGAAAAAGCAGGAGAGGTGAGCACAGGCTTTTTGTCACTAGGTGGAAGTGTGGAGCCATCTAAGACCTATCTGCTCCTTGAAACACAGCCCAAGAGTGGCCAAGCTGCCACTGTTCTGCGTAACACAGGTCCAGGAGCATTTTCTGTTACCTCCCTGCACTTGAGGGAATGGCCAGGAACAAGCAGACAACGCAGGAAAAGGAGAGGTGGGACCTGTTCCCAGCTCTTTCACTCACTGACAAACGATTTGGGCTAAACAGCTCCATCCTCCAGTCATTACCTTGTAAGCTGGGATGACGGGGCAGTGCCCATGAGGCCTTTTGCACACCAAGTGCTCCCAAAGGGAAGCAGCATGGAGAGACTCATTTTCCCCAGGACTTGCAGCATTTCTGGGATGGAAGACCCCTGCAGGAGCCTAGTGGGGGGTCCCCTCATGCTCCCCCCAGCCATCACACTGCAGCCACCTCGCGAGAGGAATGTGGCAGTTGTCGGACACCACATGGCACCTCCAACACAACAGCTGAGGGGAGGATAATGTGGGATAAGGGAAGGTTTAACAATTTTGTCTGCAACCACTCAGGGGCTCCCCTCCTCCCTCACAATCCTGCTGATGTGTGCACCACCTTACGTCAAGGGCACTGGCAATTCCTGCCTGCTGCTCACCAAAGTCAGACACCATCATGAGGGAGTGATGTGAGAATGTTGCCTGTGCTCACAATTCCTGCACCTAGATCTGTAAAGAGAGCACAAAGAATCCCAAGGGAAAACCAGCCTAAGGGGGTTTGTGCCTGGACCATAGAATGATAGAATCATAGAATCACAGGATGGTTTGGGTTGGAAGGGACATTAAAGCATATCTGTTCCAGCCTCCCTGCCATGGGCAGGGATGTCACTCACTAGGTCAGGTTGCTGAGTGACCAGTGCTATGTGAGTGATGGTGTTGGTCACCTGGTGACCAGCAGCATTACCTTCTCTTGAATATGCCTTTTGAGAAGCAGCTTCTCTTGCAATGCAAGGTGGGCTGTGCTGGCCACACAGGGGGAAAAACAGCTTGAAACTGCTTGAACTTAGAGACTTAGTCCAGAAAAGGGCTCAGACAGAGATCTCTGCTTTCCAGCTTGGCATTGTCATAAAATTATGGAATGCTTCAGACAGCTTGGCATTGTCATAAAATTATGGAATGCTTCAGACCATCTTATTCCAACCCCCTGCCATGGGCATGGACACCTTCCACCAGCCCAGGTTGCTCCAAGCCCCGTCCAACCTGACCTTGGACACTTCCAGGGATGAGGCAGCCACAGCTTCTCTGGGCAACCTGTGCCAGGGCCTGCCCACCCTCACAGGGAAGAATTCCTTCCCAATATCTAATTTAAATCTACCCACTTTCAGTTTAAAACCATTATCCCTTGTCCTAGAAGGCTGGGTTACTAGAAGACATGTAGCCTGAAAGTCTTACATGGCCCTGCACTGGCCATGTCACTCCATGTCGAGCTCTTACAGCTGCTCTTTCCTTCTATTAATACTTCACCTTTTGTGTATTGACACCCACTTCCTAGCAACCAAGGTCACAGAGAAGGTGTTAAGAAGCTGCGCTGATTAAGAATAACTCCTGTGGTTTGATGTCTCTTTTCTTGAGGGGCTTGTTAGACACCAGCAGGCAGAGTGCTGAGCTGGAATGTCCAAGGGAACCTAGGGGATTTGGAAACCCTGCTCTGATCAAGTTTCCCTCTGAATCCCAGTCTTCCTCCTGCCCTCCTCAGAATCCATCTGGGTGGTGCACCCTTGGGAAGATGACTTGAGATAGTGCAGTAGTGCTAAGCAGGTGTTTGGCACATATCAGCCAAATTTGTCCCCTGGGCACCCACAGGCGTTGGGTTTTTTAAGGTATAATCCAATGGTCTCCACAGTCCAGGTAAATACCTCTCACTGCTATTGATTCTGCACCTACTGTCTTCCCACTTTCTAGAGCCCTGAGCATCCTCCCAGCAGGGCCAGCACCACAGCCTTAAATCTCTGCCCTCACCAAGCCCCTGTGTTTAGTCCTGGGTTTGCTGGAACAGGCTCAACTGCCCACCATGGTGAGATCCATGCCCATTCCATACTGCTCCTAGCCACAGGAGGAATGCTGAGATAAGCTGGCTTGAGAGTTTAAGTGCAGCTTGTGTTGTAAAATGGCACATAAAAAATCCCATCTTTCCTTCTAGGTCTCAATGGACTTCAGTCACTAGCCAGTTATGTCTGAGTTCTCAAAGGTAGGGCTGGAAGAATAGTCAGCCAGGGATGAACAGAGGCTTTTCTGAAGTGATGTCTGGTTTTGGCACATTCAGTTCCTCATCAAACACCTTAACATAGACATCTGAGAATGAAAAAGCCAATACAGCTAGTTCATGATCATTCCCAAATCAGAAGAGCCTCTGGTAAGTCAGGAATCACAGAATCACAGAATGGTTTGAGTCAGAAGGGGTCTTAAAGATTACCTAGTTCCAAACCCCTGACAAGGTGACAGGCAGGGACACCTTCCACTAGACTTAGTTGCTCCATGCCCCATCCAGCCTGGCCTTGAACACTTCCAGGGATAGGGAGTTCACAGCCTCTCTGGCCAGGATGGCACTCAGAGCTCCTTCTCTTTCCTCTGGTGTTTTAGGCACCAGGCCATGATCTCCCCAGCTGAGCTTCTCCCTGACCTGCCATGATTTACACAAGGAGAGATAGTGAAGCCAGAGAATATTAACATGAGTACTGCATGAGCTCATCTAGGGAAGATAATAAGAATTCCACAAAAGGACATTTAGAGTCAACTAAGAAGTTGAAAAGCAAAAAGCATCCTTTGTATTTATTGGGTCACGACAATACTTTCACATTTCTCTTCATTCCAGTTTCTTCACACTGGGGGAAAAAAAACACATTCTCTTTCTTAGAAATCCTAACATTCTTAATATTAACTTTTTTCAGATTTTAAAACCTTTTATTACCAATACTTCTACTTACATTTGCAGCTCATAATTGAGGTGCCTGACTTGCCTGGCTCATTTTTATATCTGATTTGCAACCAATTCAGTTCTTGTCTTTGAGATGAAAAATGCTGGTGCTTCCAGGCCCCTTCCTGTGTGTCTTTCCAGGGTCGCTTTTCAGAATGATAAAACCCTGTTGAACTTGTCCCCATAGCTACTCTCGCTGCATTTTTAAACAGGCACTGGACTTCTTTAAATACTAAATTTATTGCCAGTGCAGCTGCTTTAATGACAGGTTTGAGGCTTCTTTGGTTTCAAGGTTGAGTGTGTTTGGCTCATTTCCCCCCGTGGTGGCAGAGGGGATGTGTCTCCCCGCCGCCTGCCCGTGGCAGATGCTGGAGCCTGGGGATGCAGAAGGCAAATGGGCAAGGAAAAACCAGCACCTTGCAGGGGGATATGTCTGATGATTCTTTGATCTTCTCCCAGCCCCCTAGAGGATGCTTCCCTGCTCCTGTGGAATCTGCAAAACACACAGAATGGCCGTGGAAAACAAAAGTCATCATTAAAGTTGGAAAAGACATCCAAGATCATCGTGGTTCAAGCTTTGACCAAATACCTCAGTGTTCATTAAACCACATCATGAAGTGCCACATCTACTTGGTTTTTGAACACTTCCAGAGGTGGTGACTCCACCACTTTTCTGGGCAGCCCATTCTTATGTTTAACCACTCTTTCAGTGAATAAATTTTTCCTGATATCCAGTCTGAACCCCCCACCCCAACACAGCTTGAGGTCATTTCCCCTTGTCATAGAATCATAGAATGGTTAGGGTTAGAAAGGACCTTAAAGATCATATAATTCCAACCCCCAAGTCCTGTCATTTGTTGCCTGGGAGAAGAAACCAATCCCTACCTGGCTACAAAGTCCTTTCAGGTAGTGGTAGAAAGCAATAAGCTCCCCCGAGACTCCTTTTCTCCAGGCTAAACAAACCTGCCCTGTATAGAAACCCTCTTAAATAAAAAATACAGCCACAAGGGGAAAAAAACAGCTTTAAATAAAGCACTGGCTGCATCTGCATTGTGAGAAACATCCCAGTATTGAGGGTCTTCTCAAAGATTTTCCTCAGCTGGGCTACTCATAGACACCATCTCATTCCCACTTCCCATCAAGCAGGGCACTGTTTCAGTGTGATGGACCACTACCCTTTCAATCTCTGTGCTACAGGGCTTTTTACCATGCTGACAAATGGCATCCAAGAAAGGCTAAAGCTCTGCAGCCACACAACACCAGACATCATCCAGCCAAAAGAAATCTTTCCATTTAAGTAGTGGCAAAGAAACACAATGCCACATGGCTGTGAAAAAAGATGCCTGCTGAAGATTCTGCAAACTAGGTGATAACACTCCCAAAGGAAACCTGCATAGGTTGGACCACAGAGGCCACTTTGAAGGATAAAATCAAGAGGTGTCTTTTGGATGGAAGAAATCTCTCAGGGCCATCCAGGCAGGCACTGCTGCAGAGGGAACCATGGCATTTGCTTAAATAAACAGCTGGTAGAGGATTGGGTTTCGGAATCAAACTGCAACCCAGCACCTACTGAGCTTCATCCATCATTAGTCTTTCATTAGGAAACTTGTTCTTGGCCTGGTCCCCAGTTCTCAGAGAAGTGATTCAGGCAGATGCCAGCCCCGCTGTGTCCAGCAACCTCTTTTCTTTCACCCATCCCTACCCTTGTGGCAAGGCAAATGCCCACTTGTTTCTCGTTTTAACGTCAAATTCCTTCTGTTTCATGAGTTTTCATTGTAAAGACTGCCACTGTCCCATCCCCTCCATCCATCCCTGCTCCCCACGCCTAAGCAGTGGGAACAGGTGGGACAGCTGACCCTGGTGAATGAAAGGAGAGCACAGTTTTGCTTCCTTCACCCCTTTCTCACAGCCTGCTCTGCTGTCAGTGATCCCCCCAGCCCCTGGGGACAGGGGATTTGTGGGTATTAGTCACATGAAAGCAAAGAGCCTGCAGCAGGCTGCCCCAGGCTGCTCCCGGGCTTTGCTTCACCTCCAGGCAAGGGGATGGCTTGCCATTGTATTCCTCAGGGCTGGAATCAAATTACACCCTTTTTTATTTTTATTATTATTATTTGCACAAATTGGCTTCTATGTAGGATGTGCCACAACCCTGATTAAATAAATAATTAAATAAATAAAATGAAGGTCAAAAAGAACAACTTACAATGATCCCAGCTGTGCAGGGAAACGTGTAAAGCCAGACACTTGATACGAGATCTTTCTCCATCTTCAAATCCCTGGGGTGGGAATTGGTCTCATTTGCCTTGTGTGAAGCTCCACAGCCTGTCATCACACAGAGGGTTCAAGCAGAGCATTAATGGTGTCTCTCTGTCCCAACTCTATTAACCTGATGTCACACATACACAGTCCCAGGTGGACCTCGCTAAGGTGGACTCACACTCATGTTGTTCTTCTCTCAGGAGTAAAAGCCATGAACTCATGGGAGCCACACAGGTGAACACCAAAGCTATTACACCAAGAGAAAGCAATGGAGAAGAGACCAATAGAATAATTTGAGTGGCATGGGACCTTAAAGATTATCCTGTTTCAACACCCTGTCATGGGCAGGGACACCTTCCACTAAACCATGTTGCTCCAAGTCCCTCCAGCCTGGCCTTGAACACTTCCAGGGATGGGGACTCCACAACCTCTCTGTACAACCTGTTCCAGTGCCTCACCACACTCACGGGGAAAAATTTATTCCTAATACCTCATCTAAACCTGTTCTCCTTCAGTTTAAGGCCATTTCCTCTTCTCTTATCATGACATGCCCTCACAAAAAGTCCCTCTTAAATGCAGATTCCTAAATAGCCTTATGTCCTGTATTGCCAAGGTCAAAGAATAGGTTACACCATAGGCCTGATTAACCCTGGGCTTTGTGGACACACTGATCACCTGCCATAATAGCAGCAGGTTGGAGTAGTATTTCCACTTCCCTCAGATACCACTGGTTGCTGGAAGTTGGAGAGCCCCATATTAGCTCAGTTACACCAGGACCAAACAGTTTTACACTCCATCCAGCGGGAGAAAAGCCTTTTTCTCAAGTGTTTCAGGTGCTTGTACACACAAGTTCTCTTTATCCCATAACCATCTTCTGACAGAAAAACCGGTCCCTGAAAGCAGAGGGAAGGATTCAGTCCCAGCAGGCTGGGAGAAGAACATCTTTATACGGATGGGTCACTAAATTAGAAAGAAAACAACACTGACTGTTGACACAAGTACCCTGACCGTTGGTACAAGTTTGGGACAGATGTGGTGATCGTATAACCCTTTTCTCCTCAGTGAAGGTGTCATTAATGTTTCAAGGTTCATTTGGGATCTTCAGATGGGTTGGTCATTGTCCAGCACATCTGCTGTTACTAGTTCTTTGAGACTTAATTTTTCTCACTTAAAGCAACTTCTTTCCCATTTCCTTCTTTTTTTCTCCTTTTGTTCTTAGCGTTTTCATAAACTGCCTGAATCAGGCAAGAACCACTTCCTATCCAGTCTTTAAAAAAACTTTTAACCACAGCAAGATTTATTTTTTCCCAGCTTATCAGTACTGTCAGAGGTCTGAATAACTGGTTATTCCTTCAGCTCTAATCACAGCATCCTTATGCCTGCTGCTGCACAGACACACTGACCCACAATGAAGAGAGAAATAGAAGCAGAGTGAACCAAAGCCCACAAGGTGTGATGAGGAAGAAAGCTGTGAACACAGCCTGCTTGATATGTTTGTGCCTTAATACTTGAATTTAGAATGGGTTTGCAGGGGTTAAAATGCAAATTGAATGAATATTCAACCCCAGAAAGCAAGATGATTCCCTCATTTTAGGGCAGGGGGCCTGTTCAGCCCAGCCAGATGCATTTCATAGTCATTTCCAGCCCTGTGTGCATGTGCAGGGGGAGGGCCATCAAAAATAAAAGTGCCAGTGTTCCCAGTGACAACCCTTTACCCACCTGTTCATCTTTTAGCCCAAACGTGTCCACCTCTGACCCTGCTGCGGGTCCGAGGCGTTTGGGAGGCTGTGCCCCCCACCCCTCGCTCCTCCACTCCCCACGGCAGCTGTGTCAACCTCAAAGGCAACAGCTGGGAGCCAGGGATGCTGCCTCCAGCTCCAGGGTGAAGCGACAGCAAAGGGCATCTGCAAGGGCTCCAAATCTCTGGCCTGATTTGGATTCCCAAATCACTGGTGGTGGGGACTCAATTTATTTAAGTCACACAAAGTTTGCCACTACCCCCATTTGAAACCCCTGCCCACAAATCCAGCTCGATTTGCTCTCAAGAGTTCTCACTACAAGGTGTTAATTTGGTAATTGCCTGTCCTGAGGGACCCCAGGATGGGATTTTGGGTTTGGGATCTGCTCAGCCATGCTGTGACCCCAAGCTCCTCCCAAGGGACCCTGGCCACTTACTCTTTGTAGTTGCAAAAATGGGCAGGGAATAGAGCAAAAGGATGAAGAAATTCTTCTCCTGAGTGCTGGATGAAGCCTTGAAACTACCTGGAAGCTGCAAAGCGGGTTTTTCCATCCTCTGGCAGACAGGGACAGTGAGTTTCACATTCTGACTTCATAAAGATGCCCATGTTGGTTCATCCCATGTGTATGTGTGCCTGTCTGCAGGCTCTTTTCCAAAAGCCTGACATGGAATTGGGCCTTGAGGAGATCCTCCTTAATCTAATTAATTGTAAAAGCACCAGTGGGATGAGACTGAAACACTACCCTAAGGCATCACTTTTTTTAGCCTGTCTAAATATGTGTCAGAACTCAATAACACTTCCCCTCGATGTTTTTTCTTGCCTTGAAGGCAGATGAAATTATCCTAGAATCACAGAATCACAGACTGGTTTGGATTTGAAGGGACCTTAAAGTTCACCTAGTTCCAATCCTCCTACCACAGAAAGGCATCCCTGTATGGAGGAGAAGACAGAAATCTAATTTTCCTATTCTAATGCCAATAAATTCAGACAGTCCCCGGCTGTCCAGCAGATCAGATGGACAGTGAGTTTCTGACTTGAGCAATAAATACAAAAAGCATCCCTGCTGATCAAACAAATCCTTGGCCATGCATCAGGGCAGACTTCTTGCTGCTCCTGACCTTCATCAGGTAAGAGAAGCAAAGAAATTAATACTGTTGTCTTCCCAGCAGTCTTACATGACCCACCTTTACTACTGGATGGCCTCATAAATCTCTCTCCTCTCTTCCCAGCTTTCAGAAGGTATCTGGAAATCTAAAATTGCAACTCCATAAATAAGGCTGGATGACTTAAAAGGTGACTGTATCTGGAGCCCACCTTCACTTGCCAGCTCTGTCCTAGACATACAGGGGACCCCGAGTAATTCACTTGAAGTCTTCTTATCTATCAGTAAGGACAGCAACAGGAGTAATACGAGAATTATGACTAAACCATGTCCCCAGGTGCCACATCTACAAGTCTTTTAAATCCCTCCAGGGATGGTGACTCCACCACTGCTCTGTGCAGCCTGTTCCAGAGCTTGACAACACCTTTTGAGGAGGAAATTTTCCCTAATATCCAAACTAAACCAGCCCTAGCACAACTTCAGGACATTTCATCTTTTCATGTTGCTTTTTTCCTGGGATCAGAGCCCAACCAACACCTGGCTCCATCCTCCTGTCAGGGAACTGGAGAGAGTGAGAAGGTCCCTCCTGGGAGTCCTTTTCTCCAGGCTATCAGTAAGGGAATAATACTTTAGATCATTTAGACTGGGGAACCCCTAATAGAGGAACGATACCTGTTGGAAACCTCTGTATCAGTCCAAGTCTGAAGAGGTCACTAACCTGATCTTCCCACCTAACACAAAAAGCACAATCTAAACCAAACACAGACTCCAGGATAGGGTGTCTCCAATAGGAGAGCACTGAATTGCTGTATCCAGGCCATAAATATTCCAGGTTCAAACAGCCTTTTTCATCCTGGAGTCTACACCAGCTTTCCACCTCCCTTCCCCATCACTGGCTCTCCCAGGCAGGGTCACACCCCCACCCAAACCCTCTCCAGCTCAATCAGCTGTCACAGGCCCTGCATTCCTGCAGGACTCCTAGAATTGGCAGCTCTGGACATCTGCTCTTTTCCACCCCCACAAATATGCAAGCAGGTGTGAGGCACCATGACTTGCCTTGTTCCTGGCCACTTTTACCCAGGCAATGGGAAGGAAGGCACAGCCAGAAGGAGAGATGATCTGTTCCCCCCCCATCCTCTTTACATCCCTCTGGAGAATGTATAGAATGAAAAATCAATGTCCTCGCCACCCCTGAAGCACCCAGGAAATACGAATCTTATGAATCTGAATATAATTCCTCTCTACCTCACTTCAACAGGGTCTTTACACCAATGGTGACAATGAGGAAATCTGTGGATTTTGGTGCACAGTAGGATGCAGTTACAAAGATTGTCTGGAGCATGTGCTTTTTGGATCAGTAAAGCTGCAGAGTACTGTGCAGAATAAATGGCATCTGTGTTACTGTCACATTAAAAGGACCCTCCGTGGAAGGATTCTGAAAAATAACTGTTGCTAGTGAAGACCAAGATGAAAAAAACATCCAGATTTTTCATAGAATCCCCATAGAATAGTTTGGGTTGGAAGGGACCTTAAAGCTCATCTCATTCCAACCCCTGCCATGGGCATGGGCACCTTCCACTATCCCAGCTTGTTCCAAGCCCAGTCCAACCTGACCTTGAACACTTCCAGGGATGGGGCAGTCACAGCTTCTCTGGGCAATGAAATGCCCAAAGAATATAGAAATATAGAAAGAGTATAGAACCTGCTTTTCATAGTGAGTTTATAGTTATCCCCCACATCAATGACTTTAGGGCTGACAATCAGCAGGGAGCACTGTAGAGAACTGGTTTTGTCTACATCCCAATGAACCTGAAAGTATTGAATAGAAATAAATTAAAAATGAAGTGAATGTAGTTTGGGAAGTTTATGCTGTATAGGCTATTGATTAGCATTAAAAGAAAATAATATTTCAGAACAGTCAATTAATTTGTTTTTTCAGACAAGTAGGATTTTAATAAAATAAAATAAAGAAAAAAAGACTATCCATTTGGCACTGAAATTTTCAGCTTCTAAGTGTGTTTAATGAACCAAGGTGCTGGGTTTAGAGGGACAACCTCATTTCTTCCCACAAGGAATCGGCCGATACTTTATAGGAAACACAAAATTAATTTGTGACTGCATGTGGGGTTCCTGAGCCAAACTGCTGCTCTCAAAAATACAAGGTGTATCAGCAGCTCCAAATAAAAAAGGTCCATTTTTTGCAGCTTCCACATGGCCACAGAAGAAGTCACATGCCTAGTTTGCTCCCAGCTGCCATTCCTGGATCCCTGTGAAACCTTGTCCTGCCTGAGAGCTCTGGTACATTCCAGTGACAGCAAATCCCTCTCTCAGACTCAGTTTGCTGCATCCAAAATCTGCCAAGTACCCAGCGAGGGTATTACAGGAGATTGTTATCCCCCAGCCACCCAAATATAATCTTCCTATGGCAAGAGTAATGCAGAACCTGGATAAACTTCCAGAGGGCAATGGGTAGTCAACCACGCCATTATCCCTCTTTTAGAGGTAGGCAAAAACTGAGTGAGGCATGAGGGTCTCCCTTTCCTGTAATGGCCTTGTCCCAGTACCGTGCACAAAGTGTGTTCTAGTCCCTTTCCCTTTCTTTCCATGGTGAATGTGAACTCCTGCTCCTATTAACCTGTTCAGCTGCAGCTTTAGGAGAGAGGGAGGGCAGGGTGGTGTTTTCTTCAGCATCTGGATAAGATGATCGTGCTTTTCCAGAAGTGCTTCCCAAGGAGCAAGTTGTCTGTGTCACAGCACTTACGCCACCACAGCTGCACTTCAAATGGGTGAATGGAAAGATCAGAGAATCCCATAATAATTTGGGTTGGAAGGGACCTTAAAGATCATCTCATCCCAACCCCCTGTGATAGGCAGAGACAACTTCCACTAGCCCAGGCTGCTCCAAGTCCTGTCCAACCTGGCCTTGAACACTTCTAGGAATGAGGCAGTCACAGTTCTCTGGGAAACCTTTGCCAGGGCCTCACCACACTTACGAAAAGATTCCTTCCTAATATCTCATCTAAAACTGCCCTCTGTCTCTTTGAAGCGGTTCCCCCTTGTCCTGTCCCTCCACGCCTTGTCCCCAGTCCCTCTCCAGCTCTCCTGGAGCCCCTTTAGGCTCTGCAAGGGGCTCTCAGCTCTCCCTGGATCTTTTCCTTCTCCAGGTGAACCCCTCCAGCTCTCCCATCCTGGCTCCAGAGCAGAGGGGCTCCAGCCCTGCAGCATCTCCGGGGCCTCCTCTGGACTCTCTCCAGCAGCTCCAGGTCCTTATGCTGTCGTTCCCAGGGCTGGAGGCAGCTCTGCAGGTGGGGTCTCACCTAGGGGGGCAGAGGGATGGAATCCCCTCTTGATCCTGCTGCCCCTGCCGTGGGGTGAGCCCAGGATGCTCAGTCCATGTAAAAGCCACCAAAGATGAGGTTCTCAGATTTGTTCTCCTATTTCTTTCCATCCCACCTCTGTCCCCTGTGACCACAGGTGGCTTTTGCTGAGTGTCCAAGGCAGGGATTGACCCCCATGTGTGCAGCACCCTCAGCTCTGGCTCATGCCAAGGGGGCACACACCTGTTCTGCAAAGCAATGCCAGCAATGAAGGATGTTCTGGGGGGGCTGTGCAGCCCCCAGTCTGTGCTGCACCCTCCCAGGCTTGGGCTCTGCTTCAGAGGAGCAAATGCCCTCAGGAAACATCCTGATCACCATCCATGTCATACTATTTCCCAAATTTTATCTTGCACAAGCTGATCAAACAAGCATATCTTCCCCATTATCTAAGAAATTCTGAGCGCTAGAAAAAATTTTTAAAGATTTTTTTTTTTTCAAATTGATAGTTATATTTGTTAGTGAATTCAGTCAGGGGGAAAAAAAACCAAACAGGTTACATCCATTTTTTAAAAACAATATTATTATTGTTTAACTTCTTGAAAGAGGATAGGGCTGTACTGAGTGGGACAAGACCAGTACAGTGCATCTCCCTAATTAACTTACCCTAATTTCTCCCTCACTTTTTTATTTTTTTCCTTATGTTGGGATTTGGAAACACCCTCAACTTTCTCAGTTTAAGGAGCAAATTACATGTAAGCCTGTCCCTCTGCTCCTTACTGAACTCCTATAGACCTAAACAAAATTACCCCTTAAAAGTACATATAATTTTTTCCTCATTTTCTGCCAAAATCTTGATGTTTGGCATAATTCTTTTTGGGGGAGGGGGGGGAATACTTTTGTACCATTCTCATCATTTTTTACCAGGGAAACTTTTTCACATGTTAAAAGCAAAGTGACCATACAACCCTCTAGTCACTTCCAGAGCTTTAAGCACTCACCTGGGATAAAAGCCATAGGATGGGGACAAAAACAAGGAAGAGGGCTCTGTGGGGAAAGACAGACTGCAATGAAACAATCAGAGAGAGCAATGTCCTGAAGTAAATGAAAGGGGTCCAGGCAACCAGTGCAGGAACTTCATCCTCCTCCCTGCAGGAACAGCCTCGGGATGGGTTTGGCTGAGGTGGCTATTTTCTCCCATCATTTTCCAGGCACAGTTCAGGAGTTTGCATGGGATAAAATACATCCCAATAGGCAGCTGGATGCAGCAATCCTGTTTTGGAGGTTAAAAGGGTTTTATAATACCAGTGTGGACAATTTGGCATCATGCCAATCATATTGAATTTACTAGTTTAGGCACAGAGTAAAGGATGTGGGGTTTTTAACTACTCACTGTGTCATAAACTTCCATGAACTTGGAGCATCATCCCGTGCCTCAGTGTCCCAACCATAAATAACATTTTGATAGCACTGCCCTCTCCCAGGGTGGGATGGAGACCTAAGAGGTGCTCTGAGGCACCCAGACACCACATTAATTCTCCCCTGTGAGGGTGATGAGGCCCTGGCTCAGGTTGCCCAGAGAAGCTGTGGCTGCCCCATCCCTGGAAGTGTCCATGGCCAGGCTGGATGGAACTTGGGGCAACCTGGTCTAGTGGAAGGTGTCCCTGCCCATAGGAATGAGATGATCTTTGAGGTTCATTACAACGCAAACCATTCTAGGACTCTATGATTTTGTGATTATTTTCTGGTCAAAACCTCTCTGCAAACATTCACCCATACCAGCAGATTAGGTCCCAGTCTCCCAGGGATTATATTTTTTAAGCAGCTCTGATGGGGAAGAGATGAAAAGGCACATTTTTAATGACCGCAGGGTGGAGAGGATCCTGGCTATACTGCTGGGACTTGTGGAACTGGTTGGACTCAGCCCTTGGTGTCTGACTCCAGCAGTTGTAGAAACCCATCTCCTCCTGTCCTGCCCAGCACGATTTCGCGGCCGCTCCAGATCCAGCTCCCTTATCCTTCTCTTCCTCCTCCTACTGCATCCTTCTGGCCATTAGAATATTAAGCTGCTGTACCTGCAATAAATGGCTTTATTCTCTTCGTTGAGCTTTTTTTTTTTTTGGTTTCTGACAGGACTGAGCTGCAGCGTCGGAAAAAGGGATAAAATGCCCAAGTGCCCTCCCAGCCAAGGGACAGCTGAAGCCGTGTCACTCAACACGGCGCTGTCAGCGGGTGATTGAGGTGGACAGGAGGGACGGGGATGGCCACGGGCTGTAAAGGACACGCGCAGGTGGGAGGACGGGGCGATGGGCTGGGCTGGCCCCGGGGCTGGGCGATACAAAAGGGACGGTGACAGCGTGCCAAGGGCAGGGACCACTCCAGGATGGCAGGAGAGACTTTGGGGGGCAGAGCAAGGCGGGGAGGGACAGATCGGTGTGAAGAGCCAGGGTGGTAGGAGGCTGCTCTGCCCTGAGAGGGATGAGAAACCTTTAACAATAGACCCAGCAAGGGAGCGAAGAGGATGCTGCTTCAACAGGCGGGGGTGGTTGGGGGGGAATGAGAGGTGGTAGAACACTGTGTGAGAGGAGGGGAGTTTAACATGGTTATCACTGGGGAGAAGTTAAAAGAAAAATAGAGGCAGTGGTGTAGAGGAACGTGGGAGAGGGGGAATGCCCCTTTCCCCAAACACACTCATACACACACAGAGGGGTCTGTAGTATAAGCTGCTTCAAGTGCTTTTTTAGCCACAGCCTTGGCTAAGAGAGTGATGGGCATTCCCAGGCATAGGCTGCTTGCTGGAGAGCATTTCCGACTACACCAGTTCCTGCATCCTTGGGAAAACCTTGAAGAGGAGGAAAATCCCCCTTTCTGAATATGCAAGCCCAGCTGACACCCCTGAGGTGCCATGAAGGGACAAAGGATCCAGGAGAGAAGGGTGAAGTGACCAACTGCTTCTTTGCTGAAGGTAATGTCTGAGATTTACTTTTATTTTTAATGCATTATCTCCTGTGACATGAGAATTGATGGTATTTATGCCCAAGCCCAAAGAACACAGGCAAGAGCCAGTGTCCAGCATCCAAGGTTGTGGAATGCATCACAAGGAACTCTGGGCAGGGAAAAAGATGCCAAGGATGGAAAAGGGAAAGGAGGTGAGGTGGTGTTCTCGTGGTTCAAATAGGACCCCAGATTCACTGCCAAGTTTCCTGGGGTCAGACCATACTGCTGGCTGTGGCCTATGGCCACAGCATTGAAGCATCCCTTCAAAGTGAGTGTGCTCAGGCTCATAGCCATGGAGAGACACCCCAAGGGATGTATTTGATTCCACATCAAAGTGGAAGAGTTGGTGTTTGGTGCCCTGTTGGTCAGATCTCTTGGGGTACAGGCAACCCTTCAGTGACACAGGGGATACTGGAATTGCAGAGAAGGGACTGTAGGATCTCAGCTGGTCCATATAGGCTGGGGGACCAGTTTCATTTCCTGGGAAGCTCTGCAATCCCAGAGTGTTCCCAGGGAGCCTCTTCTGAGCGCAGAGTGCCCGCATGTAATCAACAATTTTCAAGAGGAAGTGACCTTCTGATTTTAATTCTCACCTCGGAATATGTGATCACCAGCAAATTCCCACTAGTGCCTGCCTGCCCACCATGGCCAGATGTTAGACTGTGTCATCTCCATGCTGTTATTGATCTATTTTTTTCTCCAGAATCCTTATTGAACTATGAAGTGCTCTCTCTGTTTCACAGATAGAGGCATGCATAGGTCCAAATTCCTCCCCATTATCCTTAAACCCTTAGGTAAGGAGTCTAAATGATGGTTACAGTCAACCTTGGCTCCTTCTGGAGTCAACAGAGAGATGGCTGCTTCTTGACACACTCCTGGGCCCTCTCTGTGGGTCCTTGCTCTCCATGGCTGGCTGTTCCTTATACTTCCAGCCTGTAAGCAATATTGATTAATTTAATTGGGACTGAACGACTGAAACTGTCGAGAGCCCAGAGTGGGTTTATCCTCCTCTTGTCTCAATTCATCATCTTAATTCCCTGTGCTTGGATCACATGGGGAGGAACTAACCAAACAAACTAAAGGTAAAGAGCACTGTCCTCTTTCCCAAGGCTGTATCCTTCTCACCCATTCCCAGAACACAACATTAGTCTTCCTGGCCTCCAGGAGAAAGCTCCAAGATGGGGAAGGGTTTGTGATGTGAGGTGATCCAAAAATCCGCACCCCAACAGTTTTAGATGCAGAAAGAAAATGAGGCGGATTCCCCACCTTTTCAAGCCAGTGGCAAAAATCCTACTGCCTTCTTGAGGCACAGTTATCCTAAATTACATTATTAAATTCATTTGCATTCAAGATATGAGGGAGAAGGGAAAGCTTAGGGGCAAGGGAGGCCATGCAGTACATGTGTGGGCATTGCCACAGGCTCTCCAGTTTGTCCCAGGAAAAAAATTCCTCTCTGTGCCTCAGTTTCCCCACTCATAATCTGGGAATACTGGTGAGCAGGCTTTGCTCAAGGGCTCCATTCTCTTGGTGCAAATGATCAGACTGGATAAATAAAGTACAGTGTGGCTAAAAGAGAGCTGAGATCTCAGTTTAAAAGCATCAGATAAAGTAAAAAAATACAACTTAGAGACCCATAAGTATCGTTTTTATATTGAGATAAAAGTGGTAGAAAATCAAACAAGGGGACTATTAGGATGGACAGACACGTTGCCAAGGCTGCTGGTGCTTTGCCACAGCCTTTCCAAATAACCTTGGGCAACTCACTTATTTTCCTCAGTGTTGTACTCTCCTTCATGTCTCCCCTTTTTAACAAACTAAATAACAGCACAGTGGGTCTGGATGATGTTTCAGAGATGCTCACTGAGGCCTTATTCCCACTGACTTAAGGCAGAGAGCTCCCTATCACAGTTTATGGAGCAAACTCAATAAACTTTGAGACACTCTCATGAAACCACTTTAAAAAAAAAAAGCCACACAAAACACCTCCAAAACGCAAGGGCCTAAATATAGTCTCTGGCTAGACATAGGCACTGTTTTGCAGACATGCAAACTTGATTTCTTGAGTTTGAAGCTTGCTGGAAGATGTGGTTAGGACAGGGTTAAGATGAAACTAATTAACTCCGCTTCAAAAATCTGCCCTCAAACAACTAATTTGGCTCCTGAGGTTAAAGCAATAACCTCACTGACTTGTCCACAGTCACACAGAAAATTGCAAAGAAGGCAAAAAAGGCTCTACATGAGTTTTTTTCCCCATGTGAGGTGGTTTTTGCTATACATAGAGGGGCAAGGAGGTGGCAAATTCCAAACGTGCAACAGTTTGGGCTCAAACCTTTCCTGCGGAGAAGGGCAGAATATTCAGAGGGTGATTCCTATTTTCAGTTATAGAATCACAGAATGGCTTGGATTGGAAAGGACTTTGAAAATCATCTATTTCCAACCCCCTGCCGTGGGCAGAGACACCTTCCACTTTCCCAAGTTGCTGCTCCAAGACCTGTCCAACCTGGCCTTGGACACTTCCAGGGATGGGGCAGCCACAGCTTCTCTGGCCAACCTGTGCCAGGGCCTCACCACCCTCCCAGCCAAAAATTTCTTCCATCAGGAAAAGGAGATGACTCCTATTCACCCCTTCCCTTTACCCTGCTGCCACACCACTGGACCTCCCTGTGCAGACAGGGAAATGAAAGGCTAAGCAGCCTTCTCCTTCCAGGAACAACTGCTCCCAGGAAAGCATTCCTTGGGCAATCCAGAGTGGAAAAAGAAACTTGACAAAGAGCCCAGCTGAGTGGCTGCCCAAATGCCAGGCATATTAGGGAGCCTGTTTCAGGAGTATCACCTCCCATCTCGTCCTCAAACCATCCCAGTCACAGGGACCCTTAGGGAACAGCTGCCCCATTCTTTCCTCCTCCTCTTCCTCACTCCAGGCAGGGACAGACATGACTCTGGATATGCCTCAGATGATTGGGTTACTCTTGGTGGCTCCAAAAGGCATTATCTCTTGGCTCTTAGTTTGCATATCTGCTTTTCACAAGCAGTGTAATATTCTAGGGTAGATAAAAAAAAGAAGTTAATGGTTCTAAATGGTTTTAAATCCTCTTGTCTTCCTTCCCTGCCAGCTTCTATGGCCATTCCTGTCAATTTTTTACACTCAAGCATGAGTCCCAGTCAGCTCCTGAATTTCTATTCACTTAGCTGCAATTTTCCAATCCATGTTTCTTCATTCTGCCTGTTCTGGGTTTTCCAGATCTTGGAACAGTGTGATGTGGAAATACAACCTAGTGAGTCTTCACTGCAGCAGTCCCAGTTCATCCCAGTGAATAAATTTAATACAAATTAGGTTTTAGCATCATCATTAAATCCTATTTTACACTTACATAAGATTTTTAAGTCCCAGTCCACAAGTTATGCCGAAACAATATACATAAATAAGGAATATTTACCTACTTACATGCATGGGATCAAGGATCTTCCAAGAAATTAAGTTTGTTTCCTCATTAATTGCTCTAAACTCACTATCTGATACAGGTATTTCTATGTTACTTTGATACAGGGCTATGAGAAATTTAAGAACATGCTACCAGTGAGCAGCTTTAACAGCTTTAAACTGAAAAAGAGAAGGTTTAGATGGAATATTAGGAAGAAATCCTTCTCTGTGAGGGTGGTGAGGCCCTGGCACAGGTTGCCCAGAGAAGCTGTGGCTGTTCCATCCCTGGAGGTGTCCAAGGCTGGGTTGGATGGGGCTTGAAGCAACCTGGGACAATGGAAGTTATATCTGCTCATGACAGTGGAATGAAATGGTCTTTGGGGTCCTTTCCAACACAAACCACCACGATTCTATGATAAACCTCCATTACAATTTGTTGAAGGACAATAGATTTTCCATACATAAGAAAAAAATCTAGAAAATGCATCAATGCAAAACTTCTTTGCTCCAGAACTCTTCAGCTTATTTCAGAAAAGAACAGCAAGGAAAAATTTCAGAAAGTAGCAATCTTGGATAAAGGCTTTTGGTGTTTGCTATAAGGGCACAGGAGCTAAGACAGCATAGCAAAAGTCAAGAACTATAAGGAAAGATTTGCTCAGATCTGAATGCAATTTTTCCTCCCTTAATATTTTAATTTTTTCAGACTCCTTATCTTTAGGCAATTTCTTTATTAAAACCATTAATTTTATGGATGCTGTTACTTCCTTCCCTATTTTTTCCCTGCTTTCTAGACAGCAAATTTCCATTTTTCTTGTTGAAGGGTTTCCTTTCTCCTGCCCTCAGTCTCCTCTGCCAGAGCTTCCAAATTCCAGCTCTCAGTGAGGTTGGACTTGCAGTTTCTCTGTGTCCAGCATCCAGCAAGGTGAATCTCACCTCCCTGAGTAACTCTGTCATGCTCAGTAGCCCTGTGTATGAAGGTACAGTTGTGTCCCTCATAGAAAATTGGGGGGAATTCTGAGGCTGGTCCCACTGTCCACTCCCCCTGCTGTGCCTCAGTTTCTCTGCCTGACACCTCCAGGTTTGCAATCAACACCTTCTGTGGGACTGGAATGAGAAGGACAAAATTTGTGGTCAAAGATTTGGGAGGGCATTTTGGAACCCTAAACGCATTTCTGTGTGGAAAGGTATCTTTTTCCCTTCATGGAGAAAGTCTCTTACAACACAAGACTGTTGCTTGGCTCATTTGTGGCCCCAAAAGTGGCCCCAGGGATTAAAAAGGTTTGGTCCTGATTAAGTGCTTATAATCACTAATAATAAAAATTATGCAGATCCACATGAGAGCTAAGAAGACTAAAAAGAAATATCCATTCATTATTGTTGATAACCCATGTAAACAGATCTATGCACTCAGAAATCTGGGAACCCACAAACCGTCATGGCTTTACTGAAATCTCTGGGAGTTTTCTCTGATGTCAGCAAGGCTCATCTTCCTCACCTTTTCCAAGTCAATGGCCTTAATCTAACTGGGAAGTAAATATTGCATTGAGTTCTTAATCTCAAATTAAAATGCAATGAATGCTCCTATAATATTGGTCTATCTTACATTTTAAAAAATTACAGAGCAGGAACGTTTTACTGTGGGTATTTTTAACACCTGTGTTACACTTGGTGTAAAAAAATCTCTGTGTAATGGAAATTCAGACACCCCTCCTGACCCTGGAGACTTCAGGGGTAACAATATCATTTCCTGAGTCACTGCGTGTTTCATCTTTTTCTAGAAATGGTATTCCCTTGTTTTATCAGCTACTGAGGTTATTGAACTAAGACTGAGAATGCAAAATTTCCTGCCCTGAGTTTTCCTAGAAATCACAAAGTCTTTATCTTGCTTTAGAACAAACGAGCAGCTCCTCCCAAAAAACACTCATCCCTTCGCTGCAGTCAGTAAGGATTTTTGTATGAGTAAAATGACTTAGAGCAGCATCCATAATATCAGAATCATGAAGCTTTTAAGTGAAAATAAATTTGAGCCATTCCTAGTTTCCTCGGTCTCTAAATCCATCACCCCAGATGAGTACTGTGATGAGCATTGCCATGGGATGGATTTCCATCCCAAATCCTTTTGTAGTCATGATTACGTCACGTCATGACACAGATTTGCTCAACAGCTGACAGGGAGAAAATATAATGGCAGGAAAAATGAGGTGGGTGTGTGTGAAATGTAAAATATCAGCAATGTCAGAGAGTGGGGGGTGTTGCAACAGAGAGATTTTCTGATGTAGTATCATGCAAGGGAACACCTCTGCCACAGGGAGGGATGGAGACCTTGTAGGCGTAGAGAGCAACTCTGACTCAACTTCTCCAACAGAATAAAATGCTTGGAGAGTGACAGAAAAGCTCCAGGGAGACCTGGAGCCTCTGAGGGGTGTGTGCAGTGCTGCTCTGCACTCTGGAGTCTGTACCTGGCCCACTCACTGGGGTCTGCTTTCAAGGAGACTTTGTGTTTCTTTTAAGTCTTGGAGTTATTCCCATCTTGATTTTAGTGTTTCTCATTATCTGAGATCATTCCTTAGTCTTTTGGTGCTTTTGGAAGAGATATTATGAGAGAAAAGTTTATTTTCTTTCCCCTGTATACTTGTGTGTACTGATTGTGTATCAGAAACTTGGTTACTTCCCTTCCTTTTCCCATCTGCAGAGACGCTTCCAATTAGAAATAAATTATCCTTATGAATCTGGTATATGAACAAATGGATTCCAATCAGGGGTTTCCCAAATGTGGCCATAACTCCCATTGAGCATCCTGAGTGTGCCAGTCCAACCAAGGATGTGTGTAATAGCCCCAAATCCAGGAGTCAGCACAGGAGAGGGCACCAGGGTACCCAGCATTTCACTTCTGCTGGGCATTTCCAGCATCAAATGCAGAAATACCTCTGTTTGTCCTCACCTGTGTTGTGACAGGTTCCTCTCAAAGGTGCATCAGAGCATGACACAAGTTGGAACACAGGAAATTCCAATTAGATATCAGCAAACAGGTTTTCCACAATGAGGGTGATCAAACTCCAGGACAGAGACCCCAAAACATCAAAGGAACTCCATTCTTGGAGAGATTCAGACTCAATTAGACTCAATGGTGCTGAACAACCTGACCTAAACTGTTCCTGTTTTGAGCCAGGAGAAGCACAAGAACTCCCCAGATCCTTCTGACCTAAATGACTCTGTGCCCCTACAACTTAAAGCTGGTTTCTAACCAGCCAGGCCAGGCTCTGGTGAGCTGCTGTCTGGTCCTGAAGATATTGCCTTCTTGTCCAGGCAGCTTTTCAGGGCATGGACCACATCCCTGTGTGTGTATGAACAGCTGCTCTGCTCAGGCAGGTCCTCAAGGCTCTGCCTCGATACCAATAGTAATGAAACAGTGAAAGGAAAAAACCCTATTTATTGCCTCTCACTCATGTGACTTGTTTTGTTTTTTTACAGCAAACTCTAGTTTTTCAGGATTTCAGGGGTATAAAAACAAGTCCAAGCCCATCTCCAACATGAACTTCCATGAGATTCCAGCCTTCAGCACCGTGCAATGGCACACCCAGGCAATGGGAAATCTGAACCACCTGAAAATATCCCTCCAAAACATCCCAGACTGGTCAAAGGCACCAACAAAATGGCAGAGTTTTGTGCTGCCAGTACTTTTCCAAGGAGGAAGCAGACTGCCAGCTCAGAAACACGTCTGAGTAGCAACTCTACCTGTTCAGGAGCGGAGGATGCACAGCTGTGCTGCTGCCCATATCCAGACTTCTCTTATGAGATGACATGCTTCTTTATATCCCCATATGGATTAGGCTGCTATGGAATGTAAGGAAGTGTGTGGTTTCAGGGAGACTGCACCATCCTCTGCTTTCAGTTTCTGCAAGGAGTCAACACTCTTCTGTAACTGTGTTTTACCTGAATTTGGCTTTGTCAGATACAGTCAGGCAGCTTATATTCACTTTACAGCGCCCTCAGCACTCATGGAGAGCACACTGGGATCTGAACATCTGAAAAGGTTGCAAACTCCTGACTCCATGTAAGTTTGATAACAAAGACAAATTCTGCACACCTTTCTCTGGAAAAATCACCCAGCAGACTGTAGGTTACACCTAACCAAAATAATACACTGTCCTGAAAGTGCTTTTCAAAGGCTTTCTGAAAATCACTGCATGTCAGATAGCATCCGTAATTCATGGAACCATAGAATGGTTTGGGTTGGAAGGGACCTTAAAACTCATCTCATTTCACCCTCCTGCCATGGGCAGGGACATCTTCCACCCTGGTTGCTCCAAGCCCCATCCAACCTGGCCTTGAACACTTCCAGGGATGGGGCAGCCACAGCTTCTCTGGGCAACCTGTGCCAGGGCCTCCCCACCCTCACAGGGGAGAATTCCTCGCTATTATCTCATCTAAATCTACTCTATTTCATTTGTCATCTATTCTTAGTTGGTGGAAAATGCTTTGGATAAGGGACATGGAGAAAGAATTAAACAGCACTGGGTAGGAATGACTTGTGAGGAGTAAAAGTGACTAAGATCCAGATGTCACATTAGTTAGAAATTCTCCCCTTTAATCCCAGTAATTCATAACAAAATCTTCTTTAATGGGATTAAAATGAATATTACAGACATAGGAATTGCAGTAGGTATTGATGAAGATTAAACCAACACACTCAGTACAGGAACAATCAGAACAGGCTTCAGGGAGTCACTTCCCAATTAATATAACACTGTGGGTCTAAGGAGACTCACAGCAAGGTCAGTAATGATGGGCTTTTTTTCCTAAATCTGTATTATCATAACTCAGGGTAGTCTTGCTATGTCACAAATGTCCCCTCCTCCCCTGAGCACTGCTTAATTCTTTGCTCTAATATTACCATGCAGCAATGAGCTCAGTATATTTATTTTTTTTTCAAACAGTGAAACAGTTGCCTTTAACACATCTAGGACAGCCTGGAGATACCCTGGATACCTCCAAGATATGCTGAAGATCCTGTTCTGTAGTGCTGGTGACCTCAAACCAATTCTCATACATTACCTTCTTCTACTGTAGGCTAAATATTCAAAATTGTAGGCAGTTTTCATTCAGTCTTAATTCATTTAAGAAATAGTTCAGGAATTTTGGAAGAAATTGTTTTTACCATTATGGCCTAGGTCTGAAAGGTTTTCAGACTTTCATTTCCCAAGGGAAACTGTAGGAATTCCACCCCAAAATACCCTCAATAAGCCTGATCTAGTTAGAAGATTAAAAACATGTTTATGCTGCAGTGCTTAATGTTCATAATTTAATTTTAACTCAGCTATGAGAGATTCTGCCAGCAGGTAGACCTTATAATTCAGCAAATTCATACCCATTTATTGTCCAACCTCCAGGTCAGTTGCGTAGGTCAGGCTGGACATGCTTTGCTTTAGGAAATGCTGAAGCCAGACAGGTTTGTCTCTGTAGTTGTTATTCCTTGGACTCATATTCCAGGGAGCCTTTGGCATCTGGGTGTTCAAGTTTCACTGTCTACATCACTAGTAGTTCACTAGTAACTTATCCACACCCAGAGAAGCTGTGGTTGCTCCATCCCTGGAAGTGTTCAAGACCAAGTTGGATGGAGCTTGGAGCAACCTGGGATAGTGGAAGGTATCTTTAAGCTCTCTTCCAACCCCCACCTTTCTATGATTCCATGAATTATCTCACAATCTTAAATAAATTACCATCTCCAAAATCCTTTACTGAGAATGGTCCTTGGCCTGCTCTAATTCTCAGGCTAAGCTTAGGAGCTGTTAGGGTCAGTCCTAGTTGACACAGGTCAAAACTGTTCCAGCAACAGCAGAAACCGCTGAGTTCCTGTGCTGTACCTCAGCACCATGTAATGTACCAATATAACCCCTGAAACCAGTGACATTTCTGTTCCTCAGCCACCAAGATGCTTTGCGAAATTTCAGTCTGATTCAGAGCCAGGGCTTCTGCAATTGACCCAAGCCCTGTGGTCTCCTGGACATAATTCAGGAAGGTAGTTGTCAAGCCACGATTTTATACCATCCTTCTTGTACAGAACTAACCCTCAGGTTATGAAATCTAATCCGGAAGAGCATCACAAGTAGCATGACCATCAGGTTGATGGAGAGGATTCATTCCCCCTACTCTGTCCTCATGGGACCCCACCTACAGAGCTGTCTCCAGCTCTGGGGTCCAACAGCACAAGGACCTGGAGCTGCTGGAGTGAGTCCAGAAGAGGCCACGAAGATGCTGCAGAGCTGGAGCCTCTCTGCTCTGGAGCCAGGCTGGGAGAGCTGGGGGGGTTCACCTGGAGAAGGGAAGGATCCAGGGAGACCTGAGAGCCCCTTGCAGAGCCTAAAGGGGCTCCAGGAGAGCTGGAGAGGGACTGGGGACAAGGGATGGAGGACAAGGGGGAACTGCTTCAAAGTGACAGAGGACAGAGTTAGATGGAATATTGGGAAGGAATTCTTGGCTATGAGGGTGGTGAGGCCTTGGCACAGATTGCCCAGTGAAGCTGTGGCTGCCCCATCCCTGGAAGTGTCCAAGGCCAGGTTGGACAGGGCTTGGAGCAACCCGGTCTAGTGGGAGATGTCCTTGCCCAAGGCAGGGGGTTGGAACTAAATGGTCTTTAGGTGTCCTTTCCAACCCAAACCATTCTGTGATTTTAGTCATAAAAACTAGGCAAGACAAAAGGGCACCTAATGGAAAAAGCAGTGGGATGTGAATCCTGACCTGCTACTGGTCAACCCATTGCCCATATCTCAGATACAACACTTTCTTTCTGCATCTCTTCATCTTTATGGTGTTGAAAACCTGTAGTCTGTGGAGATGTGGACTTTATTTAGTTGCCAAAAGTGATGCTCCTACTGCCTTTGGAGACAGCCTAAGAATAATACACTGGCTCCTAGATTTTTGTCAGGTCTGTGCTCTGCCATACCTGCATGTCACATGTGAGCATCTCAGACAACCTGTGCCTCCTCAGACCGTGCCAGATGCTTATGTGTTGGCAAATAAAGTCAAACCTTCTGTCTGGTCAGCCAAACCTTTCCCTAGCCTTGACAGACTGCATAAATTTGGGGTTTATCCCTGGAGTGGAATCCCATCCCTTCTTTGCTTTCAGCAGCTGTCTGCAGCCTGCACACGCCTGTGCCACCAGAGCCTGGGATCAGCATTAACTCTTGCTGCACAGCCTGCCCCAGGATTAAGTTACAGGCACACACACACTTGGAAAGACACAGGAGAGGAAATAATGCAGACAAGGAGCTAAGGTTTAGGAAAACTTATAGCCTGTCTGGGGGGTCAAGGCCACCGTTTTGAATCTGATCTTCCCTCCATCCTGTACTTTAGTGTCTGCACTCAGGCCCTGACTGAAGGTTAAAAATCTAATTCTTCCTAAATTCCATCAAGATTGCAACATTCTAGTGCTGATAGGAGAGAGCATGAAGTGAGTGCCATAACTGGAGGCTGGCAGGTACTATTTCTTTGGCATCAAGTTATATATTTCCATAGGGCATATAGAATTTATGTTGCTTATGCTTTCCTTGCTCACAAATAGCCCTAATGAAGCAAAAAGAAAGTCTAAAGCAAGCAGAGGAATCCTGATGCTACTCAAGTTAATATTCCACCCGACACTGAGCAGGAAGAGGTCAAGGGGAATAAAAAAAAAAAAAAAAGAGGAAAAAACCCCTCTTCATCAAAATGTTTTTCAGAGAAAACTTTATCAAGTTGGTTGCATTAGATTTTAGAGACCTTTTCCAACCTTAACAATCCTATGAGTCTAAGCCCCTGGAAAACCACATGCACATGGAAAGGGGCCTATGCATGGGGTTTGAAAAATGCTGCTTTTGTCCTTTTTGGAAGCTGCCCCATGCCCTGCTGCTCATGGTCTTTCCAGCTGTCTCCTCACTGAGACCCCCAGGTACAGCTGGAGGGCTCTGGGAGGCTCTGAAAAGCGATGCCTGACTGACAACTGGCAGGTGACTTCCCTTCAATTGACAAAGGAGGTGTCTTTCCTCCCTTCTGCTTTTCCTTTTTTTCATTATTTAAAAAAGAGGAAAAATGAGGAGAACGAAGCAGCAGGAAGGAAAGAGATATATAAAGATGTCCCATGGCAGGGTGGATGGAAGGGGATGATCTTTAAGGTCCCTTCCAACCCAAACTGTTCTGTGATTCTATGATTCTAAGATAAATCTTCAGACATAGTCTGCTGTGGCTCAGGATAAGCAAATGCCAATCCTCCAAGCTTCAGACTTTCCTCATTACCCAAGTCCAGGCTCGTGAGCTGGGACAAGATTCAAAAACAAGACCAAAATCTATGAAACATCAAAGCAGAGCCCCAGAATTTGGCTCCTGAGGTTTTTTCCCCACATTTAAATATTGTTAACTTATCCAAAAGCAAGAACTTCATCCTAGTCCAGACAACCTCCCAGGAAATGGCACATCACCTGGACGCTGTGCATTGACCAGTTCCCAGCCAAAAGGGATGTGCCAGCACCCCACCTGCAGTGCTGCCTCCAGCTTTGGGGTCCCAGCTCAACAAAGGCACTGAACCTGTTGGAGCAAGTCCAGAGGAGGCCACCAGGATGATCAGAGGGATGGAGCAGCTCTGCTGTGAGGAAAGGCTGAGAGAGTTGGGATTGTTCAGCCTGGAAAATAAAAGGCTTTGGGGCAGTCTAATTGTGGCCTCCCAGTACCTGAAGGAACTGATAAGAAAGATAGAGAGACAGTGTTTACAAGGGCCTGGAGGGACAGGACAAGGGGAAATGGCTTCACATTGAAAGGGAACATGTTGAGATTAGATATTAGGAAGAAATTCCTCCTTGTGAGGGTAGCGAGACACTGGCACAGGTTGCCCAGAGAAGCTGTGGCTGCCCCATCCCTGGAAGTGTCCATGGTCAAGTTGGACAGAGCTTGGAGCAACCGGGGCTGGTGGAAGGTGTCTCCAGCCATGTCAGAGGGTTGGAATGAGATGATCTTCCAACCCAAACCATTCTATGGTTCTATGATTCTATGGAAAATCGTGACGTCTCCAGAGCTGGTGTCATAAATGCTGCACCTTCCTTCTCTTCCTCTACGCAGTGGTTGACACCAGTGCTCCTGCCTCATCTGTCTCATTTCCCTCTCAGGTAAGGCACAGCAAAGCCAAGCATGGGACATGGTCAGGAGCTATGCTCTGCTTTGGCTGGTCAAACGGAACCAAGCCCATCTTCCTCAGAGGTTTGGTCCCCTTCAACCAGCTATAGCAGTGTTGAAAGCATCAAGCCAGGAAGGTTTGTCTCCCTCCACCTCAGGTCAACCAGCCCTTCCTCCTGGATGGATCTGCTACCCCCCTGAACACCTTCAAAGGTGCATCTGAAAAGGTTTGGGGTAGGTTTTTTGTTTTAATAAGTATCACTGTAGGAGTGCAGCTCCTGCAAGGGCACATACATGTGGCTGCTCCAGCATTTCCTTCATCCCTGGAAGTGTTCAAGGCCAGATTGCATGGCACTTTGAGCAACTTGGTCTGCTAGAAGGTGTTCCTGCCCATGGCAGTGGCTTGGAACAAGATGAGCTTTAAGGTCCCTTCCAACTCAAACCATTCTGTGGTTACCACAGAACCAAAATATCACATACAAGGCTGCTGGCTCTGAAACCTCCAGCAGGTTTCTAAGTCAATGTGGGTCTGCAGAGCCCTAACACACAACCAACTTTATTTCCTTTCCCTATCAAACATGCATCCACACATCCTCTTTTGCTGAGCATTGCCCATCCATGTAATTTCTAATTACATTTTTTTTTAAAAAATCATAAAGGGTAACATATCTTGAAAATACACTGTGTCCACATGTTTTTTATTACTTAATTATTGTAAAAAGGAGCTATAAATAACCATAATCTACATGCCAAGGGTTTGTGACCCACAGGAAATAGCACATCAGTTACCCCATAGCCACTTAGCCCACAACACATACTCCACCTCACACGTCATCATGCAAGGTATTCTCTGACTTCCCATCCACAGCGCACTGTAACAAATGAAGAAAGAGAGCCAAATAACTTCAAAGTGACTTTGCTGACAGGGCTTTATCTGTCCCCTGAGCCAAGCAATGAATTCAGATGTCTACTTTCAGACATCCAACTTGGGGAACTCTAGTTGTTTCTGATCTTCACCCCCAAAAAAAAATGCAAAGCTGTCAACAAAATAAATGAACACAAGTGTATCAACATAAGTTCATTATGTGCATTATCTGTAATGCCTGTATTTTTAGCTGGATGGAGGAGGAGGAGGGAGCATAGATGCAACAGAAGAAGGACTGTCATCAGTCTGGTCCAGAGCAGTTTGGATCTCTGCTACAGGACAGTGATGCTCCATGGAAAGCCACATCTTCCCAGACCCTGTATTTTCCCCATGGGCATGCACTGGAACACAGCTTCATTCCTGTCACGTCTCCATGGCCAATGTCCTTTGGAAGATCCAGACACACAGGGATGACAGTGCATGGGGGAATAATCTGTCCAGGATCATGTGTGTGACAGACAGGACACCAGTGAAGTCCCCATCACACATCAGGGAGGGTTCTGAAAGGCAGGAAGGAATGTCAATATAGCATGGGTTTGTGGCACTACTGAATTTAGAAGTTTTAGGAAACGCAGGTCAAAAGACAAATTGATCCAAGGATGATGAGGTTCTGGCACAGGTTGCCCAGAGAATCTGTGGCTGCCCCATCCCTGGAAGTGTTCAAGGCCTGGCTGGATGAGGCTTGGAGCAACCTGGGATAGTGAAGGGTTGGTCTAGATCATCTCCAGAGGTTGCTTCCAACCCAAACCATGCTATGATTCTGTGATTCTGTAGCAGAAGATATCCCTGTTTATGGAAGGGGATTGGAACAAGATGAGTTTTAAGGTCCCTCCCAATCCAAACCATTCTGTGATTCTGTGATTCTATACCCAGATTTCCCTCTCAGAGCAGTCACACCATTCATGGTGAGCAAGGACTGTGTCACCACTGACAGCTCATGGATCTAAACCACTGAGATACCGCACTGCACAATCCTAAATTCCTGGAGGTTTCAGAGCACTTCATGTAAAACTGCTGTCTGTTTGACCTGGAGATGAGTCAAAAGGGGATTTTTTTTTTTAACATTTGGTGTCTCTCTTCACCTCCACTTTACACACCCTGGGTTTGCTCAGCGCTGGCAGTGCCTCTCAATAACACCCCATCTGCAGGGTATGACACTGGGCTGTGCAGTGGATACCCAGAGACTCTTGACAGTGGGTATACAGAACAACACACCCACCCACCCCCACTTCCCCCAGAATAAAAAAAATAGCCCTGGAGAACCAGCACATAAGAAGAAATAGTCCCACAACCTGAAAAATATGATATTTCAGCCAACTGTCCTGCCAAGTACCTCAGAAAAATCTTGTCAAAATTATGAGTGGGGAAAAAGTATGTGTGTCTATTTGCTCAATAATGTGGGGGGAAACACAATGTGCAACACAGGACAGAAATTAAAATTTAGCTTCTTGATGTGATGTTCCCTCTTTGTAAGCATCATTTGCATTAGAGTAACTAGGCAAAGAGTATTCCTCCCAGACGTGTGTTCCTCCTGCATTTCAGCAGTTAATAAACACAGAGCTTCCATCAAGACATTTCTTACCACTGCCATAAATCAGAAGTAATAAAAAATACCAACAGGCATTAAAAGAAAAGGTCTTTTGAATACTCAAAGCTCTTAAGTTTGATTTATGATGAACAGAACAAAATATCTTGCATCACTAAGGACCAAAAATCCAGTTTCTTTCCGTGATAAATTATTTTATTAAAAGATAGAAACATGGGAGGTTTTTTCTGGTTAATTTATGAGTGATTTTGATCCACCAAGAATGTTTTAGAAAGCAAGAAATAACATTGAACATTGAAATGAATATGGTTTGGCTTTCTCTGCCATGGAGTGAGAACAGCAGGACAATATCTCACTCCTTCTTCTGCTGAGCTCTGTAAGACAAGAGCATCCACTGGACTTAGTCCTGGCCAGCAGGGATGAAGGGACCAAGCAGCAGCATTTTTACATGCCTCATACTCATGACTTGTCTGTCACCTTGTCTCGTTTTGCTTCATCACTGCTAATCTGACTTTTCACATTGATTAAGTGAAAAGACCCACTCTTCCACTGCACTCTATTAGCAAGAGAATTACGAGATAACAAAGAGCAATGATGACTAAATTCAGGAAGTAAATCTTAGAAATGATCAAGTTCTTTTCTCCTCAGAAAATACAAAATTGATCCAATTTCTGCTTACTTGAGACATTTTAAAGTCCACACAACTTTAGAATAGCCTTCAGCAACTCTCCATTGAGCAAACTCCCTGCCCATAATAAATGAAAGTGTGGTGCAAATCCACCTTGAGAACTTCCTGCAAAATATTTGTGGGTGTGAAATAAAAAACAATTTTATTGGGCATTAATTGCCACAACTTCCCAGTTTTCAAGAAGCATTGTGTTCATCCTTAAAGGGCATTTTTTCAGAGAAAATAAATATGTATGTCTATATATTCACATTGAAAAAAAATTCAAAATGGAGCGATGCAATACACCCAAAATATTTCAGTGTTTCAAAACAAGACACTTATGACCCAAAAGCTTTTGAGAGTCATTGTCAAGGAAGACCACTGTTGGTGCCTGCATTCCATGGGGAAGAGAATCTCCATTCTCCCATTTCTCCTCATAATTCTGTCCTCAGGAGAAGGACCAAGACCCACTTCTTGACTCACTACCATCTATTTGCTTTTCCACTAGCCATGTCCAGGATCTGTCAGGGCATAAGACCATTTCATCCCATTTAAAACCTCATTTTTATTCCCTTGAGGGAACAAAGGTAGTCTGCACACATACAAAAAGCCTCTGCCAATCCTTCCTTTACTAGGAACAAAGAAAGTAAGACAGACAAAAATCACCCCATCACCTTGGGGTGGTGTGACTACTTGGCCTGATGCAACTTTATATGGTAAAACCCTGCTTGAATCCTTTGCAAACGAACTTCAGGCTGGGATGATGAGACATTTGGGTACTTTGCCTGCTTGTCTCCTTCCGTTTTTGTCATCTAAGTTGCTTATCAGGCATCAGATGTGCACCACAGAAGCCTTGTGATATCTGGCATCTCCTGCACTGCTGCTGTCCCAAGGGAACCACTTGAGCATCAAGGGAGGCAGCAGAGGTGAAGACACTGGAGATGTGTCTCTGCAGGGATGGGATGAAGGCTTTTGACAGGTTTTGGAAGCTGTAGGTAGGAAGCAGCAAGAGGATTTCTCTCTGTGGTAAAAGTGTAATCACATTTCATTTTAACATTTCGATCTTCACAGTAAAAAAAATAAAAGGAAAGATTTAAAACCAGAGAGTAAACTCAGCTACTATTTTGGAAGAGCTTTTAGAAATTCCTTAACTGATTAAAGGGAAATCTGAGTTTGCTTATAGTTGTACGTGCCAATCCTGTATATTTATACAATCTTCTCACTTGCTCAGCACAGTGTGGCTTACACAACTAATGTGAAGAGCAAACAGAACGTCAGCCTCTCATGATCCATAACTTTTATTTTCTATCTTCCAAAAGCTCATTGCTCCAACCCCATCTGGCTTGTTCCCACTAATCATAGAACAGTGGAATGGTTTGGGTTGGAAGGGACCTTAGAGATCATCTCATTCCATCCCCTTGCCACAGACAGGGGCACTTCCACTATACCAGGTTGTTTCAAGCCCCATTCTAGGGATGGGGCAGCCACAGCAACCTTTGTCAGGCCTCCCCACCCTCACAGGGAAGAATTTAATCCAATCTACACCTACCTTGATGCAAGCAATTCTCTTGAACGTTGGTTTCAAACCAGAATGATTTTATTGCTTTCAACATGGAGTACAGACTCCTGCATGAATGCCTGGGATCTGGAGACAGGAAGGAAAAAAGTGATTGGAAACACTGGAGTGAAAATACAAAGAAACACCTTTGTATTTTGGGTACTCCTTTCTCTAGTCTGCAATTACAGGGGAACAACTCCACCATGACTTCATGGTGTCCCATGGCAGGTCCTCAGGCACTGCCCTGCCCAAACATTCACACTATTGTCCATAATCCATCACCACTTCCCAAAGCTTCTGTGGTGAACTAACATTTCCTGATTCTCAGAGGAAACAAAGACTAAAATATGGTTACTGCAATCCCTCTGTGATCCATGTGAGAAAATTGCTCCAAAGCCTCTTCTACCAAATTATATTGACCTTTTAGCAACCAGGAGGGTTTATAATGAACATCTGTGAGAACTGGGGCCACACAACTCCTTGCCTGGGAGGCTCGTGAGCTGCAGCTACAAATAAAACTCCACTCTGGCAGAGCTACTTAAATTATCTTTCGCAAAGAAATTATCTGATGAGACAAGTAAGTTATCTGATCAAGTCTTTTGCAAACAAATAACTCACATCATTTCCCCCTTGTGAACATCTGCCATGGATAAGGCTTGGAGGAGCTGCCATCAGCTGAGGTTTTGCCCATTTCTCCTTATGTTAACATGATAGAGACACTGTTTGCTTAAAGCCCACTGCTCTCTACTGGTTGTGTGACAGTTTGGCCACAGAAATATTAAAAGAATGACAAGTGTCAAGGACCTGACTCTCTGATGAGACATGTGTTGCCAACACTGTGGGATCCTGTGACATGAGCAGCAGGGGATGGGAGTAGGAGACAAAGATGCTCAGTGGATTTGGGGCTGGGGGTGGTGTCCTTTTCCAGAATCACAGAATGGTTGGGGTTGGAAGGGACCTGGAAGACCATCTCATTTCAACTCCACTGCTGTGGGCAGGGATGCCTTCCACTATCCCAGCTTGTTCCAAGACCCATCCAACCTGGCCTTGAACATTTCCAGGGCTGGGGCAGCCACAACCTTTCTGAGCAACCTTTGCCAGGGCCTCACCACCCTCACAGTAAAGAATTTCTTGCTAACATCTAATCTAAACCTGCCCTCTGTCAGTTTAGAACCACTCCCCCTTGTCCCATCACTATCTACCCATGTAAAAAGTTGCTCTATCTTTTTTCATAAGCCCCCTCTAGGCACTGAAAGGCCACAGTCATTCAGAAGTCACATTAGCTGAAATACTGGTAGGACATCAATTCCTTTTACTGAGTTCAGCACAGCCAGTTGAGCCAGAATTAAAAGCTACTATAAAAAGCAGGGATGGTCCACTCTGCTGGGGCACTTTGCCCTTGTATCCATGGCATCAGCACATAAGGACCAGGGCTGGTTAAGAGGCATCATTCAGATTAAAATGGGACACGGGTCTTCTGTCGCCCACCCGTTGTCCCCACTCCACCTCCAGGAGGCCACAGGTCTCAGAGGAGGAAAGTTCAGCAGTGGTTATTCTCTTAAATCTCTGCCTGGGATAGTTCTGGAAACTGCTTTGCACTGCGGTCAGAATTTGCATATGATTGGAAAAATGATGAGTTTCCATTACTTATTTAAAAAAGAAAAAAATGTCATCTCAAACCTCAGCAAGGTGAAAGGGCTCGAAATTTAGGATCCTACTGTGCTTTTACAAATCTCATCAAAACCACTCTGAGTCACTTATTCTGTAATACTTTCGAATTCTGACACCTTCTTGCATGCAAAATGTTAGGGCCAGGAGTGATTGCTCTGCAGGGTGAAAAAAAATGCAACTTGGCTTCTTAAAATGAGATTATTCTGGAAACATTCAAGGTCAGGTTGGACAGGGCTCTCAGCAAGCTGATCTAGTGGAAGATGTTCCTGCTCATTGCAAGGGGGTTGGACTACATGACATTTAACGGTCCTGCTCAACTCAAAATACTCCATGATTCTATGATTTTATGATTCTATGAAGAACGACCAAGATTTTCAGATTTTACCTGGCAAATGGCTACAGTAGAAATTGCTTTATTTCTGAAGTGTGTCTTATGAAACCTGCCTGGCAGCTCGAAGTTTGATCCCTAAGGCACAGGTACAGTGAGTGCCTTAATGAGGAAACTAATCTTCTGAATTTAACTTGGCTTCAAAGCTGTGATGTTGGAGAATAAGCTGGTGGTCGAGCAGCTGCCAGCTGAGGGCTGGATTTGCAGCACAAAGCTCTGACCTCTCAGTGCTCCACAAGTGTCCCTTTCCCAAAATGTCACTTTGTGGTTCTATTCCTCTCTGTTGACTCTCCAGCTACTGGGTATCTACTAGATAATAGTCATGAAACAGACTGTCAACCACTGGCAGCAACCACAGCTGATGTGTGACTGTGATATCCATTTAGCTGTGCTTGGCACATTGAGGCAGCAGCAGGAGATGGCAATTTCTACTACAGTGGTTTGTGCGGAAAAGCAGAGCTGTTTGATAAAGGAAAATTGTTACCTCTCCTGTCCTCTCTGTACAAAGATGGAGGGGGAGGAGATCAGTGCAAGGTTTTCATAGAATCACAGAATGGTTTGGGTTGGAAGATCATCTTGTTCCACCCCATGCCATGGGCAGGGACACCTTCCATTATCCCAGGTTGCTCCAAGCCCCGTCCAACCTGGCCTTGGACATTTCCAGGGATGGGGCAGCCACAGCTTCTCTGGACAACCTGTGCCAGGGCCTCCCCACCCTCACAGGGAATTATTTCTTCCCAATATCCCCTCTAACCCATGCTCTGGCAGTGGAAAGCCATTGCCCCATGTTCTGTTCCTCCCTCCCTTGTCCCAGGTCTCTCTCCAGCTCTCCTGGAGCCCCTTTAGGCACTGCAAGGGGCTCTCAGGTCTTCCTGTATCCTTCTCTTCTCTAGGTTGATGCCCCCAGCTCTCTCAGCTTGTCTCCTGAGCAGAGGGGGTCCAGCCCTCGGAGCACATCTGTGGCCTCCTCTGAATGTCACAGAATCCCAAAACAGTTTGGGTTGGACAGGACCTTAAAGGTCATCTTGTTCCAACCCTCCTGCCATGGACAGGGACACTTTCCACTAGAATTCAACCAGTTTGAAAGGGACCTTTGGATGTCACTGATCCACTCAAAGAAGGATTTAATTAAACCAAACTAGAATTAAACTTCAGTGTTTAATCAGGTCACTCAGACCCTTGGGCCGACAAGTTCTATTTCAAGTTTTTCTCAGATAACCACCAGCCTATATCTCAGTCTAATCACTGATCTCCCAGAAATTACCTCCACAATGCAGAGTGGATCATATAATACTTCTGTGTAGGAGGATGAATGCTGCTGTATTTATAGGGATTTGTAGGAATGTGTACTCAAAAGGAAGAAAATGCATTCTCTCCAACAAGAAAAAAATAAGTAAATGTCTTCCTACTTGTAAATAAAAAAATCTCCTATTTTCCAGAAATATAATGAACTTAACTAATGGTAATTGAAAAAAAAAATGTTTAAATTACTTGGAGGTATCTGCCAGTTCGCTTGTAATTTACAGCAAGCTCAGTCAGGATCCAGAGGGTGGTGGTCAATGGCTCAAACCCCAAAACTCAAACCCCAAACCAGTCTGATTCGAGGATACTATTTCAATGGAAAAAATGTCATGAATGGCAATACACTCAGATTTGGGAGCCTGAAGAATCTCTGCTGGGCAAAGTACTTAAATAGAAACTTAATCTCAAGAAAGCTTTCACCAGAGCTGAGAGAAGAAATAGGTTTCATTTCAAAAGGCTTTAGATAATCTTTAATTTTTTTGTTTCAGTAAGCTTTCATTGGTGTCCCAGTTTCTGGATCTCAGCTAAGAGAGAGCTACGTGTCAGAATAAAACAAATCCCATGGGGTAAATTCTAACCTCATGGGGAAAATCATATTTATTTTTTTTTCACTTCAGGCCATGAAGAGTTAAGAAATAATTATTTGGATTTCGGAAAAATCTTAGTCCCAGAAATGTGAGAGCTTCATTTGCGCAATTGAGACCTGGTGGAAACATTTCAGAAGTCTATTTTCTCCTCAGACCTTCACATCTTCCCTATGACAATTGCAAACAAATACGTTTGTGGCTCAAAATAAGTCACGGAAAGGTTTTTTTCACCGTCGCAATGTTGTGGCACGTCATGTGTCTTTGAACATTTAACTATTCACCTTTCAAGCACCGAGGTAACCCAAACCACTGACACACTTAGGGTAGACAAGCCTGGATTTAGGGTCACTCTGGTTGAATCTGACCTTCCGCTGCCTTGTAGGCTTTTAAAAACTTATTTTGCTTCTAAAATTGGAAATTTAACTGACCCACTTTGAATGGATATTTCAGTAAATGGCATTAGAGAAAACCCCATCTGAGGGAACCATTTCCTTTAACCTGTAGGTCTCTAACTCGAAGAAAGAAACTGAACTACACATTTAAGTTGTGAAGCATCAGCATCTTTTAAACAAGTGGATGTAGGTCATGGGTATCCCAGAAACCGCAAACTAAATTCTACCCTTATTTACATCCTCCTCTGGATGGCACAGGTGAGTAAAATTTGCACTTACACATAAATATAAAGCAAATGTAAAAAGACCCATACCTTATTTGCACCATTTTCATCTGAAAATACCACCAAATTTAAACCTTGAGGAAATGTCTGGAGAGCAGATCAAGGCTGTTACACTGAGTGTCACTTTGCAGTGCACATCCAAGTGGCTTGCAGCTCACTGTCAAAGCATTTCCTAAGTGATTTCCTAAGAAATAAATGTTAGAGACAGATAGACTCAGCATTACAGAATCATCAAATCACAGAACATTTTGGGTTGGAATGAACTTAAAACTCATCTCATTCTCACCCTTCTGACACAGGCAGGGACACCTTCCACTAGCTCAGATTGCTCCAAGCCCCATCCAACCTGGCCTTGGACACTTCCAGGGATGGGGCAGCCACAGCTTCTCTGGGCAACCTGTGCGAGGGCCTCACCACCCTCAGAGAGAAGCCTTTTTTTCCTAATATCCAATCTAAACCTACCCTCTGCCAGTTTGAAACCATTTCCCCTTATCCTTTCACTCCAGGCCCTTGGAAATAATCACTTTCCATCTTTCTTGTATGCTCCCTTCAGGCATTGGAAGGTTCACTCCCTCCTTTCTAAAATTTAAGCCCTTTGTCCAGAATCTCACTGAAATTCAGACAATGAGCATCACCAACACCCTTGTGTGTGTCCATCACCCACTTACTCTTCAGGAATCTCACTGGAGAACATGGCATTACCTGGTTTATTGTGTTTCATGTTGAATTACAATCAGCATCATTACGTGGGAAGCTGCAACCTGGGAGATTGGAGCCTGCCCCTCCCTTGAGACATCAAGTTTCTAGTTCCTGGACTGATACAAATCACAGAATCATTAAGGTTAGAAAAGCCCTCTAAGATCATCGACTCCAATCACTAACCCACTGCCAAGCCCACCACTAAACAATGTCCCCAAGTGCCACACCCACACCTAACTGCTTTATCCAAAATTTTCACATCCCTACTGTGGTGCTGACTGACATAACCACAGAGTTCTGAGCTTTCTACAAAGGGTACTGAGAGATCCCACAAAAGCACCCTGTCCCAGAGCATCCTATACATCCCAGTGACCTAAATACTGACTGGAGAGCTATTGATTTAAACCCCTGAAAGCAGATGAGGAGAGTGAATGCAAACATCCCCTCTTGCAGGCAAGGTCTCCTTCAGGGTCAAGCCTGCAGCTTTTAATGAGCCTTTGGGGCTCAGCAAGACATCTGCCTAAGAAAAACAAAACAAAACCCAGTTAGTTGTTATCAGCTAGAATGACAACAATAACCCAAAGAAACAAGAGAGAACAGCCTTGAAGCAGTCCAGCCTCTGCGGGTCTCTAATCCCCTTACAATATCTTAGTAAAATCTAGGAAAATACCCCTGGGTGGGAGAAAGGGATCCTGAGTGTCACCATGTCGAATTGAGTTGGTCCACTTGAGCATGTGGATGTAAATCATAGAATCATGGAATGGTTTGGGTTGGAAGGGACAAAAAAGCTTCTTCATCTAGTTCCATCTCCCTGCCATGGGCAGGGACACCTTCCACCAGCCCAGGTTGCTCCAAGCCCCGTCCAACCTGGCCTTGGACACTTCCAGGGATGGAGCAGCCACAGCTTCTCTGGGCAACCTGTGCCAGGGCCTTCCCACACTCACAGGGAAGGATTTCTTCCTAATATCTAACCCAAAACTCTCCTAAATATTGCATGATCAAATACTAATCTGGCAGGGTACCTCACAGCTGCAATATATGGTTTGGAAAGGATGGAGAGACAGCAGGGTGGGACTAGGAGCTACATGGGATGACTGGTCACTGTTATCCAGGACACAGGGCCAGGACATGGGGAGTCATAATGCCTTGGGGCTACACTATTCTAGGTATTTTAGCTCCAAATATTTTTGAATGCAGTATTCCATCACCTATATACCTTGGAGAAGGTGCCTGCCATTCCTTCCAGATTTCCTGCCTACAAGAGGGGTCATTTTGCATCTCACAGCCTTTGCAATGTTTCTCTGGAACCCCTCTGTCCTCTTCCTAAATTAGGAACTAAAGGTTTAACTGCATCCATCACACTTCCCAGACCACTTTCCTTAAGACCAAAGCCTTGTCTCATAGCCCAAGAGAAGTAAAATGGAAGTAAAATGAAAAGGTGGAAAGCTGAATTTAGGAAGTCACTATTACAAAGCATTCTGATCAAAAATGAGATATCACACCTGAGGTGCAACCATGAATTAAAATAGCCCAGTTCAGAGGCTTTTTGAGAAAAAACAGGAGGTTTGAGAAGGAATGTAGCTCTTCAGACAAATTACAGCCCATGGCAAGAATTTGAGAGAATCGGATGGTGGCAGCTGTCCAACATCTGCCCAGTTTGTGGTGAAAAGACATCAAACTGACCTAGGGGAAAACTTGTGCCAGTGACATTAGGTTTTGATGCCTATAGCATCCCAAATTTAAAACTGAGTACTTTGCACCCGTGTATTTGCATTGAGTACCAATTTTTTTTTTGGTGGTTTTCTAATGTCATCATTGAGTTTTGTTGCCACTTGAGTGACATGGCTGAAGGAATGACATCACCTACAGATCTTAGAAAGGGTGAGCCCATATCCTGTCTTCCACCTGCGCTAATGGAATCTGTATACATATGCTTTTGCATTTAAGATATGGTCAGAAACCACGGTTAAGGTGGGGGGAAAAAACACCTACTGCAATTTATCTAGGACAGCCCAGAAGCCCTTATAAAAGGTCCAGCAGCAGATGTGCCCAGACACCTTCAGCTGAGCAGAGCCCAGCACAAGCATCAGCCACAGCAAGAGGAGGAAGGAAGATGGCTCCGACCCTTTGTGCTTCTCTGGTAAGAACTTGCCTTCTGGCTTTTTTTCCCCCAGTTTGACAGAGATGTGTTTAAATTTTAATAGATGGGCTAGGAATCTGCACCCATCTTTAAAATGCTTGGTTAAACCATTAATAATTGAAAATAAGTAAAATGTTAGTTGGGGAAGCAATGAGACTGCATGAGTATATTGTGACATGGGATACCACAATGTACTGACTCAAGAAATACATTGAAAACTAAAACTCAGAGTGCACTGTCTGAAATCTCCTGTCCTATACTGTTTTCTACAATTTAATTTTTTATCACCAAATTACAACTGGGTGTGTATCACACCTGCCAGCACTGTAAGAATCAGTTTGTGAAAGCAAAAGTGGATGTGGCATATGGCATATTTTCCTGTAATTGCTCCAACCTGCAATATAGGGTTTGTTTACCAGTTAGGCTGACTGTGGATCAATTCCAAAGCTGTACTTGCTTTGTGTCCTAAATGCACCACTCTTCTTCAGCCCAGATCACTGCTCCTCGTGCTGCTGGCCCTGCTGTCAGCCAGCACTTCTCCCCTCGGGAAGGTGACCAAGCCTAGACTCAAGCCAGAGAGCCTCTTCAAGCAAGTGTATCCTGGATGTCCAACCCAAAAAGACTCAAAATTCCCCCAGACTGTGAGAGTCAACGTAAGCATCATCAACACAAACCAGGACACCAAAGCGAGCCTTGACGTCAGCAGCCGCTCTCTGTCTCCATGGGATTACAGGTATGATCCCTGTCCCTAAGGCCTGGAAATACACTGGATGTCCTGGTCAAGAGTAATGGCAAGGCTATGCCCTCATCTTTCAGTGCTTCACTGTTGAGAGGTTTTGGAAATACGAGGGTACCCACAGTCCCTACAATCCTCTTTGAAAGAGAACTAGTACAGAAAATAGCACATAGAAAAAAAAAAAGGCCTGGGCAATATACAGCAGTCAAAGCAAATTACTTCTGTAATTTAATTAATTCATTTGTATATTAGGGAAAGCTTTATCTTCAAAAGCATTCTTTACCTAAGACATCATAAAAATTACCTCAGAGGGTAATATTTTCCCAGATTCAGTAGTGGTTTAATAACATCAGCATTAATGTTTCATGTTTTGAGGGGGAGCCAAAGGATTTGGGGTCCTTTAATCAGAGTGAATGTTGGGAAGCTCAAGTAATTTGTGATCAGTCTTTCAAAGTCCATGCTTGTTTAAAGCAAATTCTTTGCAAAGGCAGTTGCATTCAGCCTAGCATGATTGTCCAACACCTAAAAACCTGAACATTTAGAATCATAGAATCATTAAGGTTGGGAAAAACCTCTAAGATCATCAAGTTGTTTACTTACACTCTATTCCTTAAAAACCTGCAGTAGTGGAGGATCTACTGCCCCTTCCTCGGCAATATATCCCAGGATGTAAAGGTCCAGGAGCCCAGAGTTGCTCCGATTATCTTGCCTTTGGAGCAGCATTTCCATTTCAATCACTTCCTTTCCTGTCACCTCCCAGGATCGATGAGGACCCCAATCGCTTCCCACAGGCGATCGCCGATGCCGAGTGTCGCCACTCCAGGTGTGTGAACCCAGATGGGCAGCTGGACCATGGCCTCAACTCCATCCCCATCACGCAGGAGATCCTGGTCCTCCGGAGGGAGCTGAAGGGCTGCCAGCAATCCTACAGGCTGGAGAAGAAACTCATCACTGTGGGCTGCACTTGTGTCACGCCCTTGGTCCGACACCAAGGGATGCAGTAGTTGAGAGAGCCGTGGAAAAACCTCCTTGCGTTGAGATGAAGGGGCCTGGTTCAGCCTCCACAAAACAGAATCAATGGTTAGCTCGGATATATCAGGATATATTAAAAATCAGAAGAATCCCTCTTTGGAAAAAAAAAATTAATATGTTTTCTCCAAAAATCTTGAACTTTATGAATTCAAAATCCAGACACCTCCATGGGCTGGGCTGAAAAATAATGGGATCTCTTTACCCATCTTTAGTTTACACTTTGAAATGTCTATTTATGCAAATCTATTTATGCTGGTGGAAAAGATAGTAATAATGTATTATCCTTTTGTATTATTTTAAAGTACTAAGAATGTTTATTTATCTTCATGTAATAAAAGAAAAAAGCAGTGAAAAACTCTTTGGTATTCTCATTTCTTTGTAAAGATGTCTTTTTGTTAAGGCAGAAAATCACTCAATTATGACCATAAAATAGGTTTATATGATGTTAAAACCTAAAATTCTCTTAATAACATCTACTTCTGCTGCAGAAGAATGCAAAGGCCACAGAAAAAATTGGGAAAACCACCATTTTACCAACAGAGAAACTTAAACACCCAGAGGAAAATGATTTATCAAGTAACACTCAAGAGATTCACATTAAGGACAGGCAAGTAAAAAAAATAAAAAAAACTATTATTGGGTAATTAGACAGTTATCCACTTAGTTATCAAATTCGAAAAGAATTTGTAAACATGGGTTCAACACAACACTTCAAGTGCTTCTTTGGGAGAAGCACCAGAAAATGGTGACTGCATTTCCACCACTGATTTTAACTTTGCTCCAGCATTATCTGTGAATCTCGGTCCAACCCACCTCAACCCATTTTCTGTGGAGCAAGGACACTACTTGGGCACACAAGGAACAGTGCACAAGTGATTCGGGTGGGTGACTGAAACAATTAACCACATCTTGCTGATTGCAGTCGTAATTCTCTCCACACTCGTGTCCTTCCAATCCGTTTGTTGTCAGCAGTCAGTGCTTCAAATGTGGAGCACTGACACAGCATTTCTGCTGTGGTTGAGGTGGGGATGCGTGGGTGGCTGGCTGGCATGGCAGGTGGGTTTATTTAAAGCACACTTGGGTTAAAAGTGCTTAGAAGAAGATGTTCCATATTTCGGAAGGCAGGTTGCCTCGTGGGTGTTTTGTTTGCTGCCGTCTCAGGGAGGTGTGAGCCTGCTCAGGCACTGGTAAAATGCCACTGACGAGTGCAACAGCAAGCACAGAACTTGTAGAGGTGCAGAGCTCAGGGGTGCAAGTCACTAATGAGAGGTAAGGTCCCCTCATGTGAAAGCATCTTCTCCAGATCCAGCTGTGCTAAATGGAAATGTGATTATCCCAACTTTTGCTACAGGGGGTTATTCCCTCCAGGTGTTCTAGTCAGCCTAAACTCTCCCTAATCTACTCCATACACCATCGGGTGGGTCATCCTACAACCTAAACCCACAGCACAGCCACAGGTTTCACACCATCCCTTGACCTGCCATATAGGCCCAAGGAAACATCCCTTAACTCTGTATGATCAGGGTATCTGCAATCACAACAATGAACTTCTGTCCACACCTTTAGTTACCTTCAAACTCTGGAATAGTTTTGCCCATACATAGAAATCTAGGAGTATATGTGATCCTAACTTAGCTTCTCTCCAGCTTTGTCTACAGATATTATTCTTTAAGGTCTCCTGCAGGTCCTGAAGTTCACCTCAGCTGACAATCCCATGAACATCAAGTGTGGAAATAGACTTCCAAAAAAAAAAAGAAAAAAAAAATGAAACAAAAAAAACCATTGAGGAACATTCATTCTTTAAGGCTTTCATGGATTGATACAAATATCAGTCCAGGAAGATTGAAACAGAACCAACCGCTTTGTCCATTAAATAATCTCTAAACTTCCTACCACTCCTAGAAGGAGTTTTGGCAAACTATCTGCAATTAGCCCAACTTCTAAGAGTTAAAATCACAGAAGGTCCGAACCTTTCTTACCTGGGAAGGATGTGCCATGAGCTGGAGTTGGCACATGAGTAATGGAGACTGGTTAGAAATGTGGAGAGAGTTACTGGGTGGAAAAAGCCAGAACCAGATCAGAAAAAGGTGACGCAGCTGAGGCATCAAAATACCAACAGCTTTCTGCTGATGAGCTGCAAAGATCATCATTATGAAATAGCCTGGGTAGGAAAGAACCTTAAAGATCATCTTGTTCCAAAAGCCCTGCCATGGACAGGAACACCTGGCACTAGACCAGGTTGCTCCAACCTGGCCTGAGTAAAGATACTCCAATTCCCCTTTCAGCAGCGTGGTTTTCCTTGGACCATTCCTCAGCCCAACTAAATCCGTGCCTTAGGATATAACCCATTCTTATTTACTTGACATCATGGTCACCTCTGCAAGTTGCTTGGGTGTGGCACATGCTCCTGCAGAAAGATTTAAGAGGTGATCACCAGGATTCACTGGGCCTGAGGTCTGATTTCTTTCCTACTGCAACTTCTCCCATAACTCCAGGCATCACAAGCCAGGAGTTTTTCCTTCACATTGTTGCCTTCAGCTGGAAAGGTGCAGAATAATCCCAAATCAATGTACTCTGCCATGGATCACCCAATCAGTGTCCTTATTGCTCTGGGCAAACGTTCATGGCTATGGTTGATAATGATCACAAGAGGAGACTGAAAAGAGTAGGGCTCCTCTTTCAGCCTTGCACAGCTCTTGCCAGTTTGAGATTCAACAAGTAAAGTTTGTTCCTTCTTGTTTTCAAGAGTTTCAGTGCAAATCTCTGCTAATATGAGAACCGTAAATGCTCTCGTCATTGGATGGAGGGGGGAAAAATTGCTACAAAAGCCTGTTCAACATAAAAGTTTCCACTGCTTTCCATCTCAGTTTCATGTCAGTTTGCAGAATCTGAGCAGCAGTGTCTTGGCAAACAGATTGTTTGGCAACCTGTGAGCAAAACTCAGCAGAAAGAGAAGTTTGATTGGATTTGTGCAGCAAATGATCAGATAACCAAGCTCGTTGTTGTCACTTATCAAAGTAATCTAGATAGATACTAAATGCTTGTGAAAGGTGATACAGATTCAACTCTAAGGAGGCAAAGAGCACAGGTTTCACAAGTCTGAATTAAAAAGCCACACCAACAAATTCTAGAGGCAAGTTAGAGAGAAGATAAACCATCTCTATCAATTTACCGGAACAGGGAACCTTGCTCATGATACAAACACATTGTGCTTACTAAGAATGCAGATAAAACACAAACATGTTGGTTGGTACTGGTTTTACTCACTCATAGAATGCTGTGCCCAGAAAAGAGCATTTTGCCAATCCATGAACCACAAAGAACATCAAATATATTTTTAATATTTTGTTGAAGTTACAGGAAAAGGTGGAAAAGCTGAGCCACTTCACTGAAGGAATAATAAATCAAGAAAAGTTACACAGAAAGCAGGAGGGGATTTCTCTGAGGAGCTGAGGATTTGAGCCTGCTACCACTCTCTAATCCTGGAAATAGAGAGATTGATTACAAAAGATGGAAAATGTTTTTAATATCTTGAGATGGAAGGGACCCACAAGGGTCCAGGCCCTGGAACTCCTCTTTGTGAGCAGAAAAAGGCAGAAGATGTGGTTTTGCTCCTGATGCTGAACCTGACTGGCATCTTCTCAGCTCCTGGAAACCAGCACCAGCACAGTCCCACCCCCACCAACAGCTCTGACTCTGCCAGGTAGTAGCAGAAGATTACAGACATTTTAAGCAGGTTTGCAGTATTTTTGTCTCTGTCTTGTAACAGTGTTGTAGAAAATGCAGGCTACACCCACTCATCTAGATTCCCTTAAAGCACGAGGTTAAAAATATCTAAGAAGAAGAAAGGGATGGACACAAAAGGAGATTATGGAATTACAGAATCATTTGGGTAGGAAGGAACCTTAAAGATTACCTAGTCCAAATCCCTGCTATGGACAGAGACACCTTCCACTAGCCCAGGTTGCTCCAAACCCCCTCCAACCTGGTCTTAGACACTTCCAGGGATGGAGCAGCCACAGCTTCTCTGGGCAACCTGTGCCAGGGCCTCCTTCCCCTCCCAGGGAAGATCAATGTGAGTCTCATGTTTTACCCCACAGTGGTGATATGGGATCAGGTTTCTGGTCTGGTGTTTTGGGCTATCTCTAGAACTTGTAGCTGATACGGAAAGTCCCCCCATCATCTATACCCATCATACTGGTACCAACACACAGATCCCCACAGGACTGACCAGAAAATTGCTCATATCCTCAAAGTTTCTCCTGTGAGGTCTAACTCTGATCAAACCATGTTGACTTCTGGGTTTTCCAGCCATTAAACTTTTTTTCTGGTTTACCAAACACAAACACCAATAATTCTTGGGTTGTTTCATCCTTTAAGGCTGTAACCTTTGCATTCTTTATATATTTAAATTAACACACTTGAAAAAGCAGTATTTTTCATGGAGCAGGCTACCGTGGTCCATAGCCCCTTTGAAAACCCCCAGGAGCATCTACCTGCTTGCAGTCAGGGGTCAGGGAAGCCTGACTCACACTAACAGGTCAATACATCCACAGGTCACAGCACAGGTTGGAGAGGAGGCATTTACCTGAGCAGAGATCACTGCTGTGTCCCCCATGCTCGTGCAGGGATCTTCACCGTGCTCCCACCAACATTCCATGGGAGCTCCTACACCAGGATCCCTGCCTGAGCTGCCAGAACAGGCACAGCAAGGGGAGCAGTGAGCAAAAGACAGGGAAAGAAGGTTAGTGAGAGGCAAATAGAAAAGGAAAGGAATAGGAAAGGCTCAGACACCAACCTGTGACTGGAGGTTGCTTAGCCCGGCAGGCTGTAAGAAGCCACTGTGGCACTGCTACTGCACCTACAAATGCGTTTTCTCCTCCTGGTAAAACAACTGAGTCCCTGAAGGCTGCTCTAAGCCACTTGGAGAGCCAGAGATGCCCAACCAGGCATCCAGGGGCTGCATCTCCTGCTGAAGTGATAAAAAACAAGCACAGCTTTTAGCAAAGGCTGGTCCTCAGCTGTAAACTGTGCTTGTTCTCAGTGGTGATATGACTGTGCTGTTTACAAGAAGCATAAACTTGTTTGCCATGTTCTCAGATTCACAGAATCACAGAATGGTTTGTGTTGGAAGGGACCTCAAAGATCATTCTAGTTTCAACCTCCAAATTAATAGATTGCTGGAAAGGAAAGGCAGCACCTAAAATATAATCAGGCTGGTATTTACAACCAGCTGCACTCTAAGAATGATGCCATTAGAGGGAAATAACCTCCGTTGCTTGTTGGGTTTAGAAACAATCCCCACATGCCCCCCTGAGAGGTGTGTGGTTTGCAGATGATGGCTCTGGCTGCAAAACCTCATGACCCACGAGTGAGACTTCCTTAATTAGCTACTTGTGTATTTTCTTAATTAGCTACTTCATTGTTGATCCCAGTAGGACAACTCTTAGGGTAAGGGGATGGATGTTTAGGAGTATCAGAACAGGAGTATATGCTCATTAAGCTGCAACAAACCCAATGTCAGAGTAATTATGACTGAGAAGAGAGACAGACTGTAAAACAAGTGAGTTCAACCCCACGAAGTGAGTTTATCGAGATGAAGAGAAGTAGGTCAGGAGTAAGAACCGAGTTATGATTTCCTGGTCAGTGGTTACTGTAAAAGAAGAGCTGGTGATACATGAGAGTGAGCAGAAAACGCCTTTGTGGGTTTGCTCTCCACCACATAAAGAGCTTGGTGGTCATAATGAAACAGCTGCTGCCAACAAATGAGTACAAATGTTTGTAACTGAATGAGATGGTTGCCCATGGACTGTTGAACCACCACTCAGTGACCCACAGGGCAGAGAATACACCTGACTCAACAAAAAACACACCAAAGGAGTCATCATAGAATCATAGAATCACAGAATCCTAGAGTGGCTTGGATTGCAAGACACCATAGGGATCACCTGGTTCCAAACCCCTTGCCACGGGCAGGGACACCTTCCACTACACCAGGTTGCTCCAAGCCCTGTCCAACCTGGCCTTGGGTCATTTAAACCCAGCAACTCGCCCTCCCTACTCTGGGGAGGAAGACCAGGGTCTACTTGCACCAGGTAATTTAAAGTGGTTTCTGTGCAGTCAAAACAAAATACTAGAATGAATTCACATGGCTTTGTCCTGATTTAAATTTAAGGGTAAAAGGAAATACAGACTTAAAGTCTTCACCAGCAGAAATCAAAGTCAGAGGTTTGAGAGTCTGGCTTAGTTCTGGATGAAAGATAAGTAATGTCAAAAAAAGCAGCAATTTGAAAAAAAATATAATAATTATAGAATCACAGAATATCCTGAATTAGAAAGGACACACAAAGATCATCAAGTCCAGCTCCTGAACTGTGAGCCTTGCTAGGCTGTGCAACTTGTGCAGCTGAGGGAGAGAGAGAGCAATTCCTCCTTTCCTAAGGCAGGCCATCTCAGCTCAGCAGACAGCCCTGCCCTGCAGATACAATTCTTTGGTCCCTTGGTGTGGAGGGATCCTCAGTCCCAGCACCTATTATTTAACTGGCTAAAGAGCGGTGAGAAACCATCTCCCATTTCCCTGCATTCCTGTTCAGCCAACCATCCAGCTGGTGGAGGAGAAGGGTGCTTACAAGGATGACTTCTTGCCTGGAAGAGGACAGGACAGGCCTTTCCCAGCTCCCATGGACCAGGCTCCCAAACTCCTGATGCAGCCCTGCAATGTGATATCTCCTACCTCTTTTCTCACCATCCCTGGAGACCATCTCCAAGGTCTGGAGAACGTGGCTACATTGCCAACTATCCCAGTGCTGCCTATAGGACTTCCCTTCACCCCTTTCAGCCTCTTTTTTTGCATCTTTTCATCCATTTAGGCTGAAAATTTTCTTCTGCTCCCTCTTACTCATATCACTGCACTGGAAAATGTCTGATGTTTGCTGAAATCTCTCAGTGCTACTGCAGCACAAACCCATTCTCTGTGTCTGCTTTCATTTTGAACTACCACAAAGCAACATTTTTTAAATAAAATATTATTTTTATTCAGCAGATAAGTTATTGAATAAATACAGATTAAAATTATCCTTTTTTAATACTCTGAGCACACACACAAAGCCCTAAATACAGTCATAAATAGAAGACATAAATAGAAATATAAATATTCATTGGTTCTTTACTATTTTAACACTCATTGCAGTGGACTCAATTCTCTCCCAAAATGCTCTGCAATAAATCAGCTCAAACCAAACAAAAACAAACCCACAGTGTGATGACAATCAGACCTGTTGTCACCAATGCCTGATTGACACTGGTAATATCTTAGTGAGCAGGGGTGGCCAAAGAAGGGAAAGAGGTAGAGGATGAGGAAGGGAGGCAGAAGGTGCAGGAGGTGGAATTTTTTGTGGCAGTGCTGCTGGGTATGTGTTCATTAGGGCAATTCACTGCCAAGAACAACTTTTGAAACTATAATTCCTTTGATTCACCAAGCTGATACAAACCACAATTAAAAAATAAATTTAAAAAAGCCCTGCTTTACCCTCTCACTGCTTGGAGTCACAAAAAAAGCTTGCTCTCCATCCCATCCCTCCCCTCCATCACCAGCTATGGGTGATTCCCATTCTAAAACCCATAAATCAGCAGCTGAATCATGACTTTGAGGAGGCAATTTGCTAGGTTTGGAAGGGCATTGGCATGTTGAATTCCTGGGATTCGAGGTGGGCAACTGTGAGATTTCACCAGAGGGATGTGTATCGGAGGTATTCCTTCTTCCCAAAGCTGCCTCCCCTAATATTTCCTCCTAGGCCTGGTGGTGGATGACTGGAGTGACACAGGTGCAGCCCACGGTGATGACCTTCTTCTCCAGGCGGAAGGTGGGCCGGCAGCCCTGCTGCTCCCGGCGGAGCACGAGGATCTCCTGCTTGATGGGCACGGAGTTGAGGCTGTGGTCCTCCTGCCCCAGGGAGTTCACACAGCCCGAGAGGCGGCACTGGGCATCGGCAATCACCTCAGGGAAGCGGTTGGGATCCTTGTCGAGCCTGGGGATGGGCACACAAAAGTGATTTATGTCTGTGCACAGCACGAGTCTTCTTGTCAATCTCCATGAAAACACCTTGCTATTTGTACTGTTCACCTGTGCATCCTCACTATGACACACAGCCAAGTAATTTCCCCATCCTCAATGTTTTTTGGAATGATTTCCTAGAAATGGAATCAATTTTGGGAGTGTAATACTGCTATATCATACTTTAGGAGTTGACAAATAGAGTGGACTGGGCTAAATACATAACTGATCCAAATTGCACTATTCATTTTTGTTTGGTTTTAGTTTCAGCATCCAGGAACCTTTTCAGTTTGGAAAATTTAAAATTGCAGTGTCCTGACATGATTGTTTCCCAGAGGAGTAATTAATTTCATCACCCTTTCAACCGCATGCAGTGCTACAGGCTTGGGGCAAGGCAGAGTGGCTGGAAAACTTCCCAGAGGAAAAGGACCTGGTTGTGTTGGTTGATAGCAGCTGAACATGAGCCAGGTGTGTCCAGGTGGGCTAGAAGGTCAATGGCAGCTGGACTGTGTCAGCAATAGTGTGGCCACGGGACCAGGGCAGTGATTGTCCCCTGTCTGGCACTGCTGGGGCACCTCCAGTGCTGGGGGCAATTTTAGGACCCTCAGACAAGACAGACATTGCAGGACTGGAGGGTGTCCAGGGAAGGGAACAGAGCTGGGGAAGGGGCTGGAGCAGCAGGAGGGGCTGAGGGAGCAGGAAGGACTCAGCCTGGAGAAAAGGAGGCTCAGGGGGGACCTTCTGGCTCTGCAACTCCCTGACAGGAGAGTGGAGTCAGGTGGGGGTCTGGCTTTGCTCCCAATGAACAGAGGACAAGGGGAAACAGACTCAAGTATGGCAGGAGAGATTTAAATTGGATATGAGAAAAAATATCTTCCCTGAAAGGGTTGTCCCTCCCTGGCACAGCTGCCCAGGGCAATCACAGAGTCCCTGTTCCTGAAGGGATTTAAAAGCTGTGTAGATGTGGCATTTGGGGACACTATTCAGTGGTGGCCCTGGAGTGCTGAGGAAACGGTTGGACACAAAGATCTTAGAGGTATTTTCCAACCCAAACAATTCTGTGATTGGTAAAGGCTGACAAGACCATTAGAAACCATTCCAATAATGTCCCTTTGCACTGCAAACATTTTCTCTTGGAGAAATCTCACCCAACATCAAAATGCCAGTGTGTGTCAAGAAGTGTTTGCAATATTCGAGTTCCAGACAACCAGGGACTCTGGAGATACTCTGAGAACCAGCCATCACTCACCACAAAAACCAAAACATCTGTGTACACAGCCATCACTATTTAGACAACAACTGAATAGTTACCTGTAATCCCAAGGAGCAAGAGATCGGTTCCTGACATTGTGGACCATCCTAAAGGCATGATGTGACTTGCTGATATGAATGTCAACTTTCACTGTTGTGGGGAATTTGAGATCCTTTTGGTTCAGGCAATCTTCACTCAGCCTCACAGAGGCACCGTCCTTGCTGGGTTGAGGGTGAACCACCTTCCCACGAGGAGAGCTCCTTACAGTGAGGGCTAGGACCAGCACCAAAACCAGTGATCTGAACTGGGGGAGAGGAAAATGTTGTTAGTTCTGCCCAGTCAAGAGAGAGGAAGCACAAAGAGCTGAGTCTTTACTAGACTGGACCATCAATGGGCGGGCCACCATGAGTAAACAACACAACACCACAAATAAAACTCAGAACAGATGCTGGACTATGATTAAATTCTGATTTGTAGTTGGCTTTGCACCAACAAGGGCATCTCTTCAAAAAGCTACAAAAGGTCCTCCTCCACAGTCACACAGCACCGTCTTAAGATCTACTAAGTGGGGTAAGGACTCAGCTGACCTCATGCCTTAGAAATCTAGCAATCTGTATGATTTCTCAGGACAGTAAAGGCTCGCCACCCACATCTGCTGGAAATAGCTCTTTTCCCAAGGAAATTTGAGATTCTTGGGCTGCCTCAACTAGACAGAGTTTAGTGATTCATAGAGTCATAGAACATCCTGAGTTGGAAGGGATCCACAGGGATCATCAAATCTAACTCCTAAAAAGAAGACAAAATAAACACAGAGCTTTTAAGAAAATCACAGGAGCCGACAGCACTGCAAATGCTACCCACTGAAATTTAAATTCATAGACTTTCACAGTGAAATATCAGCAATTTGGGTAACATGTTGTCTGAGGAGAGAACTGTCTCTCCCATAACTGAGAGATAAATAAGTAATGGATAGTCCACCACATCCTTGTCACTCAAGCACCAACCAGAACTGCATCAGACAGAATCAGAATCCCACCAGGATCAAAAGGGTTTCTTGTAGAAATCATAGGACCTGCACTCTGCCTTCTCTCTTTCAGCCAATATTTCTTAACCCTTATATTAAATATAAGTACTTACCATGGTAGCATAGCTGGAAAAAGCCATGGCAATCTCTTTGCTGCTTTGGATGGATGTGCAGGGTGATAAGGCACAAGAGTTCTCCTTCTCTGAGACCCCTTCCACTCTACTTGTGTCCCAAAGCCAGTTGTGATCTCCTTTTTATAGCAAAGTTCAGCCACTACTACTGTTTCCATTGCAGCACAGCTGCCTTACCTGACTCAAGGTTAGGAACTGATATTTCATTTCCTAGCCCACTTCCTCCCATCTATCTCCAAAAAGGGGAGGGCAGATGCTATCCCCAGAATCTCATATCAGCCAATACAATTTATTCAGGCAGATAAAGAGATAAGAGAATTAAAAGAGAGAAAAAAATTATCTAGGCAGTTTCTGAGGTTTTTTTTTTTTTTTTACTCCTTCCCCACCCCCTCTTTCTAATAATAATTATGTTCTTTCACCACAAACACATGTGGATGCACTTCCACATACCTCACACAAACCAAGCAGCAGTGATGAGCAAGCTGCAAAGTCAGGCAACCAGCAAGGCTTTCAAAATGAGGACAGGACAACATGGAACTTCACCATTTAACTTCCCTTGGCCTCGACTGCACAGTCCACCCCCACCTCATCTTGGGGATCCCTGTGTCCTGCAGGGACTGGGCAGGGGAAGAACAGGTGCCATGGGGGATTCCTCCTAGGAGACCTCAGGGCACCAGGAGCCTTCCCCACTGTGGTGACATATTCTGGAGAGCTCTTTGAAAGGCTCCTCCATGCCCTGTAAAGCCTCAAGAGCACTGATTGCCTTTGCTGGCCTTGACCACCATCACCAGGGGCCCCATTCCAGTTCAGCTTTGATTCCCAGTCCCTGCCTGAACTATGCTGTTGGAATACTGGTCTCCTGTCCCTTCTCTGGCCTTATCAACTGGGTGGACTTTGAAGCAGGATTTCTCCTGGATGGACTCCATGGACACTCATGATGGGGAATGGAGCTGGGAAGGGGCTGGAGCACAAGGAGGGGCTGATGGAGCTGGGAGGGCTCAGCCTGGAGAAAAGGAAGCTCAGGGGATACCTTCTGGCTCTCTGCAATGCCCTGACAGGAGGGGGGAGCAGGAAGGGTTGGAATTTATTCCCAGGGAACAAGGGACAGGACAAGAGGACATAGTTTTAAGCTGCCCCAGGGGAGGATTAGGTTGGACATTAAGAGGAATTTCTTAACAGAAAGGGTGATTAGACTTTGGAATGGGCTTCCCAGGGAGATGGTGGAGTATTAGCCTTCAAGTTGTTTGAGGAAAGACTGCACATGGCACTCAGGTCTCTGGGCTGGTTGACAAGGTGGGGATTGGTCAAAGGTTGGACTCCAGAGTCTCAGAGATCTGTTCTAAACTAACTGATCCCATGATTTCTGTGATCATCTCATGACCATACTGTATTGCATTTTGCCTATCTCTTCTCTGAGTGCCACAGGGGCTGGAGAAAATACAAAGCAATTTAAAACAGTTTTTTCCATTTTAAAAGACCATTTTAAAAGGTCTGAAAAGGTTGTACCCACCCCCACCAGTGCAGTGGCTGTAGATAGCAATGGCATAGCAATATATATATATATATATACATATCTATACATGTATATATATACACAGAATCACAGAATCAATTAGGTTGAAAAGACCTCTGAGATCATTGAGCCCAACCTATGTCCCAACGCCACACTGTCAACTAGACTATGAAACTAAATGCCATATCCAATCTTTCCTTAAACACCTCCAGGGACACCAATCCCACCACTGGAGCTTTACAGCAGCTGCCCCTGGATCCTCCTGTCTCCCCACTCACTCAGACACACAAACACACACCAGTGGGTTTCCCTGGCAGCTGGTCCTTACCAGCAGCCAACTTCCAGATCCCATAATGTCTCCAGTAGCTGGTCTAGAGCTCCCAGTATTCCCAGTAGCCAATTTTCAGACCCTCTGGTCTCTGGTCTGGCATCCTGCCCAGATTTATGGCTGCTCCCATACCTGGAGCATGCCCAGCTTGATGTGTTTAGCATTCCCACACTGCCATACACACTCACATTCACATATGTCCCTTACTGATCCACCTTTGTTCTTTCCTCAACTTTGCTCCTTCCTCTATACACGCCATAAAACTTGCACAATCCCAAAATCCTCATCCCAGCACACCAAAATGAGTCTCATAACCCCACAGCCAACAAGCTGAGGTGGGGAAATCTTCCCCCGCTTACTTGTCCCATGGAACTCACATGTGGATTAGGGTTGACCACCCTTGGACAGCCCTGAAAGAGCTGGGTCAGGGGCTTCATTGGCACTGTGTTATTGGGGTTCTTCCACCTGGTCATGCTCCTTGGTTCTCATGGAAAATTTAATCACTCTTAATCACCTAACCCCCATTTTATAATTAGGGGAGAGAGGCATTAAAATAAAAGTGGAAACAGGACACTGCATCCTGTAATCCAGAAAGGATCAGCCACAAACTAGAGGAAAAAGAACAGTGCACCAGTTTCCCTGGGAGCACCAGCAGGTCTCTTTGGGAGGAAAAGCTGTTTTTATGGCAAAACCCCACAAACAAACAAAAAACCCAAACAAACAAACAAAAAAAACCAACCTACATAACCACTTCAACCAGCTTTTCTGTGAACTAAAGCCCTGAGAGAAATGATTCCCAAAGCCATTGTAGCCAAGCTGGGAGCAGAGGACTGAGGTGCAGGGTTCTTCACACAAATTAATTTTCAGTCCTCCAGGAAATCACCAGATTCATGACATATTCAGCCCTACAGAAATTCAGAACCCTCTTACAGATTTGTGTAATTTTCCAAGGGGAAGGGACAAATCTGGTCCCTGCTCTGTCACCTCTCTTGACTAATACCAACAGAAATCTCCACTGAGTGAAGCTTTACCTCACTGCAGGATGTTGTCATGATTTTGTGGTCTGAATCAACTGTCAGTTTAGAGATCAGCAACTCTGCTCATGTAAATTTTTCACATTTCAGGTTGATAAGTTTACCTGGGGTAATACAAATTCCATGACACACGTTCCTATTCTGACTGTTCTATATACCCACCAGTGCATCTACTGAGATGCGACACTGAGCATGGAAGACCAAGAGAGGGTAGAATTACCAGAAATTCACTTTTTTTAGCCCAGAAACTGACCTCCTTTTTTTCCCCCTGTGCACTCACCCTGAAAGGAAAAGGCATTGCCATGAAAATGAGTTGGATTGTGCAGGAACAGGGTTAAGTGGAAACCACTACGTGTAACGAAGCAATGACGTCATACGTACAAATACCAGGTTATGAGCCCCCACCACCGCTTTCCAGTCACATCTTGTGCCTTCAGCAGCTTGTAACTTCAGCAAGAATTCCGGTTTTGACCCGAAATTTCCTATGACTGAACTTGTCTTTTATTGAATTCACTGAAAATTTGATCGAAAGAGGTCACCAAACACAAATCATTGAAAGGGAGGAAAAATACTCGTATTCATGAAATCACAGAATGGTTTGGGTTGGAAAGGACATTAAAGATCATCTTGTTCCAACCCCCTGCCATGAGCAGAGACACCTTCCACTAGCCCAAGTTGCTCCAAGCCCCGTCCAACCTGGCCTTGGGCACTCCCAGGGATGGGGCAGCCACAGCTTCTCTGCCCAACCTGTGCCAGGGCCTCCCCACCCTCACAGGAAACAATTTCTCCCTTAAATATAGGAATATACAGTTATCTCAAAAAGCTCTTCACTCCCACACATCACAGGCTTAGAGCAGGGATGGAGACTTGGAAACAAACCAGAGAATTTTAATTTCACTTCCAAGAACTCTTCCACTCTTGAGTTACTATAAGGAAACCCCACTGTTTGCATTGCAGGATTCATTATATGCAGGTTCAGGTTTTCACAGCACTGTGGGGGCTCCAGGCAGGAGAAATGCCTCATTTCAGTTTGGCTTTGGACCACAGAATCACAGAATGGTTTGGGTTAGAACAGACCTTAAAGATCATCTTGTTCCAACCCCTTGCCAGGAGTGGGGACACCTTCCACTAGATCAGGTTGCTCAGAGGACCTTTCATAGCCTGCAGCAGCAAAGAGCTGAAATTGCAGCCTGAGAAACCTCTGGATGTCAGGATCAAATAAATATTTCAGGCTGAGGTGGCTGCAGCACAGGATAAGGCTTGTACTTCCAGCAGCTTGCTCCTGCTTCTCTGGCTACTCCAAGTTTTCCCCTTCTGACGTGTGACACCACATGGTCACCCAACTTTTGGTTTAGAGCTCTGACCATCTGCACTCACACAGGTGTTACCCTGGGCAGGGTTTGCTGGCAGGGCTTTATCACACCAGCAAGAATTGTGGCCAAGTGCAGACCACAGCCAAGAGATGGGAACCAGAAAAATCAAAATTTGAGGGGGAATGTGGCTGCCAGGTGTGCCCTAGATACCACCAGCAGAAATCTCTGCATGGCAATGTGGTCCAGCGTGAGAGCTGATGCCTTAAAATCTCTATCATATAAATTTTAGTTTAGCTCTTTTAGGACTTTTAGTGCTAAGCACCTTCATATTATTAGATTCAGAAAATGTTGTTTAATATTTCTTGTCAAGGATTCCAATGGACAAGGATTTTTAGCGAGGTAATGAACATTTTATCTGTAAAAAATTTACTCAGAAAAAGACATAACAGGCACATTGCTTGATATAACAAAGTCAAAACTACTCAGAAGATTCAGAAGCCTTGAGACTGTTCCAACAAGGACAGATATGACAACAAAGAGGAGGACAGGGATGAAGGGGTGGTTGTTTTGTGACCACCAACTCAAATTCACAGGATGTACCTGAGGGAGGAAAGATGGGACAGTTAGTTTTGGGATTGGGTGTAAGCAATGAGGTAATGTCCAAATATGGCAATTAGGAACTGAATATTGTAATTAAATGATAGTATAAAGGTGTATCACCTATGTAGTCTGGGATGCACACTTTGGAAAATATTCCTGTGCTTCCAGCATGCCATAATAAACAAATGCTTTTTGCTTTCTAATATTCAAAAAGAGTCTTAGAGAGTTATTTTCTGGCTTTTAGGCATCACAGTGACCACAGCTCTGTCACTGCTGTTGTTCCTTGGAGGGGACCAGTGGCACCTCTGGGTTCCCTCTACAGGTCAAGGACAAACCTCATTTTTGGTTGTCACCTCTGAATCTTCTTCATGCCTTGGACAGAGCAGTGGGAAGAGTGCGAGGCAGGGATTAGATGATGCTGAAGGTGCCAGCATGGGGATTTCATCCCTAATCCACCCAGTCTGGGTGTTCACCCGTCCCACAGCGAAATATAGGGGGGTGATTCTAGAATCAATAACCCTGCAGAGAGGAGGTGGACTAAGGATTTAGGAAGTACAGGACTAAGTTACAACATATTAAGGGCCGTGAAGATGCTCTGAGGGCTGGAGCCCCTCTACTCTGGAGACAGGATGGGAGATCTAGGGTTGTTCAGCTTGGGGAAAAGAAGGCTCCAGGGAGACCTTGGAGCCCCTTCCAGTGCCCAAAGGGGTTCCAGGAGAGCTGGAGAGGGACTTTGGACAAGGGCCTGGAGAGACAGGACAAAGCAGAATGGGTTTAAGCAGAAGGAGGAGGGCTTTAAGGTGAAAGAGGACAGATTTAGATGAGATGTTAGGAAGAAATTCGTCCCTGTGAGGGTGGGGAGGCCCTGGCACAGGTTGCTCAGAGAAGCTGTGGCTGCCCCGTCCCTGGAAGTGTCCAAGGCCAGGTTGGATGGGGCTTGGAGCAACTTGGGCTAGTGGAAGGTGTCCCTGCCTATGGCAAGGGCAGTAGAGCTAGATGAGCTTTAATATCAAAAGGAACATGATGTCACTCAAGAAAAGTTGCACACTTCCCATGGGACCTTTCCTATCCAGCCCCTAATATTACTCAAGCCAGGTTTCTTGAGAATTACAACCTCCATTCTATTCTCTCCTTGCCTTTCTTTTAAAGTATCACAAACCCCACCATCATTTTCAGCCACTATAGAACTTTCAGGGTCTTTTTCTGTCAGCAAGAACAAAGCGTGGAAATTAAATATAATAGTGAATAATATTATATAAATATTATAACAAGTGTTGCATTGCTACCTGGGAGAAGAGACCAACCCCCATCTGGTTTCATGTCCCTTTCAGGGAGATGCAGAGTGCAAGAAGGTCCCCCCAAGCCTCCTTTTCTCCAGGCTGAGCCCTCCCAGTTCCCTCAGCTACTCCTCATCATATTTTTGCTCCAGCCCCTTTCCCAGCTCTATTCCCTTCTCTGGACATGCTCCAGCCCCTCAATGTCTTTCTTGTCTGAAGGACCCAAAACTGAAAAAAATTTTTATTATATTTTTTTTTATAATATACATAAAAATATAGCAATGTCCATATGGCTGAGCATCCAGGACCTGGATGACCTCTCTAGTGCTATCACAGATTGAGGCTGTTGGTCAGATCCAGCTGATCCCCACAAACCTCTGCCAGTGGGAGTTGTTTTCCCCCTGTCACCAAAGGCCTCTCTCCCAATTTCAAAGGACACACCGAGGTGGCCACAAGCACCCAGGGAAGGTAGAGAGCCACATCCTACCACTCCAGACGATGGGATAGAAAAATAAACCAGATTTATCGACCCTGGAGCTCCTCCTGGTGTCCTGTCATGGGAAATTCACTGTTAATGGTTACCCAGCTGTAAGGGCAGGCAAAACACAAAATTCATAGAACTATGGAATGGTTTGGGTTGGAAGGGACCTTAAAGATCACTTCATTCCAACTCACCTGCCATAAGAAGGGAGACCTTCCACTAGACCAGGTTGCTCCAAGCCCTGTCCTGGCCTTGGACATTTCCAGGGATGGGGCAGCCACAGCTTCTCTGCCCAATCTGTGCTGGGGCCTCCCAATATTCACAGCTAACAATTGCTCCCCAGTATTCCATCTATTCCTGCCCTCTGGCAGAGGCAAGCCATTCCCTGTGTCGTCTTTCCAGGCCCTTTTCCAAAGTCCCTTTCCAGCTCTCCTGGAGCCCCTTTAGGCACTGGAAGGGGCTCCAAGGTCTCCCTGGAGTCTTCCCTTCTCCAACTGGACACCCCCAGCTCTCTCAGCCTCTCTCCAGCAGAGTCCATCTGTGTGTTTTACTCACCTTCACTTAGCAGCTCTGCAAGTCAAACACTGCCTGTAGGTCTGAGGTCACCCTGTGGAAGCACAATACATCCAACCAGAGATGTTTAGGAGGCTGGAAACATGCAAAATCTCCTCCAAACCCACTGCCACGGCTGTGCTGGATGAGAGAAGCTCACAAATCCAGCTTTTATAGTTCAACAGGTCTGTATCTGCAGAAGCAAAATAAGGGATCCCACCTATCTGCACAGAGCTGCTGTCAAGTCCTCTCAGCTGCAGAGCTCCAGGTGGGCAGAGGCAGGAACTGCCCACATTTACTGCCCACCCACCTCACAAGAATTTCTGCATGTATTTGGTCCACCAAGGCAGAAGCACATGGTGGAAGGACATTCCCAAGACCATTCCTGAGCCAAAAGGGGCTGGCAGCTGCCTGAAGACTTTCCACAGCAGCACAAATGCCCAGAAGGGTGCAGAGCTGAATCCCCAGAAGTGGGAATTTTAAACCCAAGTAAGCAGAAAGCCACGGATTAAACAATATAGACATTTTTATTGAAATTAAGATTTATAGCATCCAGAAACAAGGGAACATGAGCTGTGCAGGTGTCTGGAGATGGGCAGCGATAACAGCAAACAGCTGGTGCTGTTCAGGGGCTTCTCCAAAGCTTCATCTCAAACTCACCACTATGAAAAAAGAAATTAAAGAAAATCCCAAATCTTCAGCAGCTCTGGATCACAAGCAGCCAAAACTGGTCTGCCTGCATGTTCAGCTTTTCTTGAAAACCATCCCTAGGGAATGATTCCAAGCTAAAGGCAGGAGCAGGAGATGGAACCCATCTGTGCCAGGGATACATTGCCTGGCCAGCTCTGAACATCCCAGGCCCCATCAGAGGTGTAAGATCTGGAAATCAAGCTGACCATGGGCAATGGAGCAGGTCAGACTACACCTGTCCCTCCATCACTAGAAGTCATCCTACAGAAGATGGGTGGGAAAAGCAGAACCAAAGGGACATGTTTTAGGCATCTTTCCTTGTGAGCCAAGCAGATCTAGGTTATATAACTGGGGAAAAAAAGGGAAAAATAAATGCTTCACTAGTAGTGGAGCTCCTCTCCCATTGCCTCTCACCACCACTATTGAATGCTGGATTCCTAAATCCAGATTTTTTTATTTAAAGGTTGAAACCCTTACCACCAAAGTTAAAACCAATACATTAAGAACACTGATAATTTGCGCTTAGGTTTTTTTCCTTTCATGTCCTTGCAGAAACAAGCCTCTTGCCAAACACTCCAGTTGGAAGACAGCAACAACTTCCAGAGTCCCTGGTCCTTTTCCATGTGTACCAGCAATGCACAGCAAGGAAGTGCAGAGACTTGAGCTCCCCAAAGTCCAGCTCAGCCAGATGAAGCAATTAGGATGGCTGAAGGCAAACACAGAGTCCCCAGACTGAGAGTCCACGAGATCTTGGCATCTTCCACCCAGAGGCTCAGATTAAGAAGATAATGTCATCAGACACCATGATCTGGTTGTCATCCTGCATGTGGGCCAAGGCCACCTTCACCTCAGCCTGCGAGAAGGGCTCAGGGTTGTCACGGTTGATGGACTCCATCACATTCTTCAGACCAACAGATTGGGCATGGGAAGCTTTGAAGACCTCCAGGAGAGCAGCTTTGAATGCTTTCAACCTGGCCAGGGGAGAAGCAATCACACTTGGAGACCAAACAAAAATCCTTCCCACTCCTTCGGAGCCCAGGATGCCTCAGCCCTTCCCCATTCCAGAAGCAGCACTCAGCAGGAAAGCCAAAACCATCTCCAGCATGGGACAACAGCTTGGACCCACTGAGGGGGGTGGCCATGCAGGGACAGACTCCTCCTCCAGCCCCCACTCACCTTGGCTCAGCCAACTCCAGCTTCTTCCCTTCCCCAGTGGCCGAGGCTTCGGGAGTCTTTGGAGTGTGTGCCTGAACTGGAACAGAAGGAAGAGTTACCTTCACCCTGCCTGGTGTCCAGGCACCCAGAGAGCAAAAGCACTTGGCCTCAGGATGGGGTGGCTGATGCCAAACTGCCTCCCAATATTGGTATTTCTGCAGCGGTTTGGAAGTGGATGGAAAAGAATTAATGAGGAACAGAATCATGGAATGTCTTGTGTTGGAAGGAACCTGAAAGACCATGTCATTCCAACCCCCTGCCATGGCCATGGACACCTTCCACTAGACCAGGTTGTTTCAAGCCCTGTCCAACCTGGCCTTGAACACTTCCAGGGATGGGGCAGCCACAGCTTCTCTGACTAACCTGGGCCAGGGCCTCCCCATCCTTACAGGGAAGAATCTCTTCCTAATATTTAATTCAAACCTGTCCCACCCAGGTTCATCTGGATTTGTGGGTCTGCATGGTGCTGCACCACACCAAATACCCCAGGCAACAGCAGCACTGCTGTGCAGACCAACCGGGGCTGAAGGCAGCAGCACCCTCAGGAGCCAGGTGCCACCAAAACCCCAGGGACTCACCCTGTGGCATCTCCTCCTCAGCATCACTGAAGTCATAGGGGTCATAGGAACCCTCCTCGCCCTCTGTGCGTGCCTTCTTCCTCCTGGGAGACGGGACAAGAGGTCAGCCCTGCTACAGATGAACTCCCAGTATAAACTGGAGTTCAGGAGGCCATACCCTGAACTCCTGGAGATGTCTGCCCAGGAACTCACAGGGTACCTGTGGCTCATAGGTAATCCACCCTCTGGCTACAGATCCGGCCCATGGCAAAGGACCCCGCACCAATCTTGAGGGTTGTAGCTCTCATGGGATCACAGAATTGTTTGCATTGGAAGGGACTTTAAAGATCATCTCATTCCAATCTCCTTGCCATGGGCAGGGAGATCTTCCACTTGACCACATTGCCCCAAGCCTTGTCCCACCCTGCCTTGAACACTTCCAGGGATGGGGCAGCCACAGCTTCTCTGGGCAACCTGTGCCAGTGCTTCAAATCTTTGGACATGCCACCCAGTCGGTTCCTTATCTATGAAATAATCATGTTCCTCTGCTATGAATTGGGAGGGACAATCCAGTTGGCTGAGCAAAATAGGGAGTATTCCCCCAAGGACAGCATTGCCTGTGGCAGTCTCAGAAGGGTCTGGTCTTTGCACACTGTCCCTCCCACTCCCTTGCTCTGGCTCCTACCTCCTCGTCCTGCGTTCCTCCTTGGGCTGTGACTCCTCATCCTCCTCCTTCTCAGTCTCTGAGTCCTCCTCCACTGGCTTTCTGCGCTTTTTCTCTTTCTCCAGCACCTGTGTGGCAAAGGCAGGATGGATTCGACTCCCTTTCACATTCAAGTTGCTTTTACGGGACCAACCAACCCCAAGGATCCAAGATCCCACCTCATCCCGCAGTATGTGCAGGAAAGGTCCCACCAGCAGCCCAGGGTGCTCAGCCTGCACCAAGCAAAGCCTTTCCAATGACAATCTCGGGATCTCCCAGGAGCAGATGGACAGCAGCAAGGGGACACCCTCCCTCACCTTTTTGAAGTAGGCAAACTGCACCAGCTCCAAAGCTGCCTCAGCATCCTGCATATCCACAGTCTTGTTCATCCTGGCCTTGGCATGGGCTGTGGAGAGGCGGATCAGAGTTTCCAGGGTCCGGGCTGTGATGGGGGATGTCTGGGTAGGGGGAGAACAAAGAGTCTCTGTGAGACTGACCACAGCACCCCACCTCCCTGAGAGATGTCACACCCAGGGTGGAAATCACCCACAAGGAGAGAGGGGAGCGTGTGCCTCAGTTTCCCTGCTCCTGGTCCAAGAGGGAGCTGCCCCAGGGGCTCACCCTGGCGATGTCTGAGTTCATCTCGCTCTGGCTGCGCAGGCGGGAATATTCCTCTGCAATGTACTTCGCTGCCTCCTCAGTCAGCACGGGCTTAATCATCTTGGCTACATGGATGTACTTCCTCATGAACTCCATGCTGACAACCTTCTCCCTGCAGGAATGCACGCACACCCGTGTTCTCCAAGGCAGGGATGGGCTTCCCATCCACTTTATCCCCCTTCAGGGGCATCCAGGTGTGTAGGGAATTCACCTCCAGATGTTCCCCACCTTCCTGGCACAAGAGACCAAGCCCAGAGCAAGGTTCCCTTGGCATCCTGCCCACATACCTCCCCCCATGGACCACCTGGAGCATCGCTGGCACTGGCACTCAGTCGTTGCCCAGATACTCAAGCCAAACCCATGAGCCCACAGCGCTGGAAATCCCCAGAGAGCTCCAGGGAATGTGGGATGAAGGACTCACTTGCGGCGGTGGGGCCCGTGCAGGAGGTCGTCGTGTTTCTCATACACCTGGAGCTCCTGTTCCTCCTCCTGTGTGAAGTCGGGGTCATCTGTGGCCAGGATCTCCACAGCGCTGCCCAGGGGCATGGCTGGAGAGGAAAGTGCCACAGAGGACAGGCTTTTAGTCCCTGGAACAACTTCCAAAAGCCACCAAAACCAGTCCCCTACAAAGCCAGGGGCACTGAGCGCTAAGAGATGCCACCAAGGGGTGACAACCCACCGAGGAGGGAGACAGGACTGGGCAAGGGGGCTGCAGATACAGGTGACTCACCATCCCCGTCCTGCTCATTGGGGTTGCGGTAGCGATGCATCCGCAGGACGTGGTCTGAGATCTCCCTGTCCTGCTCGGGGTCCATCTGGTCCAGCACAATGAAGAGCAGGTCAAAACGGGAGAGCAAAGAGTCCTGCAGGCCGATGTTCTCCATGGGCGTCTTGTACTGGTCATACTGTGGAAGGATTTAAGGGGTTAGAGGAGACCCTCACAGGCCAGCCCTGGCTGCCAGGGAGGCTGGGGGCACCTCCTCAGGCCAGGCCTGAAAGGATGGATGGAGGGATGATGGGATGGATGGATGTCCTGGCAGTTGGACACCACACCAAACCCAGCCTACTGCAGCAGTACAGCTGCTCTTCCCCATCATGGAAAGCAGGTATAGCACTCTTTTCCAAGGAAAGTACTTATTTTTTTGTGATGCCAGATCAGACATCAAGACTGAGGCTCACCACCAGGATGACCATCCACTGGGCTGCCCCAGACTCCCAGACAGAATCAAAATGAGGTGAGGAAGCCCAGGTGCCCTTCCCTCCTCCAGGAGTGCCATGAGCACAAACAGACACCAAACTGACAAGGTTTTCACCATCCCATGGATCCCAATAAGAACCAAGTCACTGGTTCGGGGGATCTTTTGGGTTTGACCAGCTGCCTCATCCCCGCACCCTCCCCCAGGGAGGGGCACTAACAGCAGCACTCACCCGGCCGTAGACGGGGTTGGCTGCGGCCAGGACACTGCAGCGGGAGTTGAGCCGGGCCTGGATCCCAGCCTTGGCGATGGTGACACGGCCCTGCTCCATCACCTCGTGGATGGCCGTGCGGTCGATGTCAGACATCTTGTCGAACTCATCGATGCACACCACGCCCCGGTCGGCCAACACCATGGCTCCTGCTTCCAGGCGCCGCTCCCCTGGGATGGGGTGGCACAAAAGAGGGTCAATCACCATCCAGCAGCCCCCACACATCTGCCCTGCAACCCCCATCCATACCACAGTGTCACCCCGGGATGAGGGCAAGCCTCAAGGAGCAGCAGCATCCGTCAGGATTGCTCATCTCCCTCCCAGCTGGATGGCAAAGAGGACACTTGGGATAAGGAGCAAGCCCATGAGGACAAAATCCAGGCTGCTGGGAATAAAACCTCATCCTGACATGGGGTACACGAAGTAGAAGAGGAGTAAAGAAGTGGAGAAAACATCCCAAAACACCACAATCACTACAACAAAGCTTCTGGATGGAGCAAATCCTCCAAGTGTCACTGCAGAACGAACATTATAAAAGCACTAAGGTTGGAAAAGACCTCCCGGATCACCGAGAACAGCAGCCCTGGATCTCAAAGAGTCCCTCCCAGGTGGTAACAAGCACCACCCCAATGCTTCTCACCAGTCTCTGGGTCCGTGGTGACAGCAGCAGTCAGGCCAACGCCAGAGGAGCCCCTGCCTGTGGTGGGGATGGCACGGGGTGCTGTGCAGAGCACGTACCGCAGCAGCTGGGACTTGGCCACAGAAGGGTCTCCTGAAATGGAGAACAGCATGTTTAACAACCACACATCACCTGGATACCAACTGCACATGACCTAGATGCCGTGTCTCATTTGGGGGCACTCAGAGCAGGGGTGGGTGGAGGGGAAAGGAGACAGCAGAGGGTTTGTTCGGTCAACAGAAAATAAGGTGAACAGATGATTTTCTTATCACCAAGTTGATGGGAGGAAATACAGAAGATGGATCTAGAAAGGCGAGGGTATGGGACAAGAGGCAATGGGGACAGCTTGGAATTCAAGAAAATCTGACTGGATGGTAGAAGAAATCTCCTCAAGGGTGGGCAAACACTGGGATAGTGGCCCATAGAGGTTGTGGGATCTCCTAGAATGACAGAATGGTTTGGGTTGGAAGAGACCTTAAAGACTCTCCAGTTCCAAACCCTGCCATGGGCAAGGACACTTTTCCACTAGCCCAGGTTGCTCCAAACCCCATCCAGCCTGATCCTGGACACTTCCAGGGATGGGGCAGTCACAGCTTCTCTGAGCAACCTGGGCCAGGGCCTCCCCACCCTCACAGGGAAGAATTCCTTCCTGTCTTATCTAAATTTGTCCTCCTTCAGTTTTAAACCATTCCTCCCTATCCCTCCCCTCTAGGCCCTTGTCCAAAGTCCCTCTCCAGCATTACTGGAGCCCCTTTAGGCACTGGAAGGGCTCTGAGGGGCCCCTGGAGTCTTCTCTTCTCCAGGTGAACACCCCCAGTTTCTCCCAGCCCGGCTCCAGCCCTCGTACCATCTCTGTGGTCTCTTCTGGACTCACTCTAACCAACCCACAACCTTCTCATGCTGAGGATTCCAGACCCAGAACCTCTAGAGGTCCTGCCTAACCACAATTATTCCACAAAACTACAGCTAAAAAAATGCTCCTTCATCTCATGCCCCCAACACCAACCAAGGATGCCTCTGCCCAGCCCTTCCAGACCTATCAGCAAGATGTTGATGTCTCCTCGGATGCGGCTCCCGTTCTCCAGGATCTTCTCCACCCCTCCAAGCAGCATGCACAGAATGGCCTTCTTGATGTACTCGTGCCCATGGATGCTGGGAGCCAGGGATCTCGCCAGCTGGTCAAAGATATCCTAAGGCAGAAGAGGCAAAGCACAGCCCATCAATGAGTTGTAGCAAGTAAGAACAAGGAGAAATATTCCAAAAGACCATTTCAGCCCAAATTTCAGCTTACTCGTATTGCAGAGCCATATGGATGAAAATTAATTAGAAAGGAGAAGACCTTTGGCCAGTGTTTTTTCAGTGGGACTTTTCTGATGCCCTGGACCATCCTGACTGTCACCCAAACAAGCACTGAAAAAACCAAGAGCAAGGCTTGTTCCTCTACATACTTAAAGAGCAAAGCTCTGAGTATTAGACCAGGCTGGGGCAGACTCCCATATCATTCTGTGTTTGGGCTTTGAAGAGGAAAGAGGGGTTTCTCCTGCAGAGGAAATTCCCTGGAAACCAACTGGCAGGGTTAGGACATGGCAGAGCTGCCAGCAGGAAGGATATTCTGGTAGTAGTACAGAAGCACCAACAAAAACAACTGGACACGGTCATAGCCTGAGCAGAAAACTCACAGAAAATGAGTTGGAAGACCCAGCAACATTGCCAAGAGGGTTGAAGAGTTACTTGCAACCCAACAAGAACTTCCGCAGCCTCAGGCCAAGCTGCTCTAGCCAAAACTTCATGCTCAGGCACAAGCCTGGCTTCCAGAGGTGAGGCTCAAATACCTTGGAGCGGCTCTTGCTGAATCTCTTGATCTTGGCCACGTCAGCAGCAGAGTAGAGAGGCCGGACGTCTTTGCTCATCTGTTTCACGTGGCAGGCAATGAGGATAGTCCTGGAGAAGGGACACAGCTGTGCTCAGGTCTGCAAACCCCACAGAGCCACAGCAACAACATAGCAGGAAATTCCATGGGGTCATCATTTGCTCTTGGAAGCCCTGGAGGTGAGTGGGAACCTCAAGAGCTGTAGCCCCCTTGATCTGACTGTGCTGGGCCATCAGTGGAGCATCTTTAAGAGCAGCCAACCCCCCCTCTGGGCACAGCTGGAAGTCACACCTACACAGACCTCATCACAGGCTGCAGTTTCCTCACAAGGGGCAGTGGAGGGGCAGGCACTGATCTCTGCTCTGTTACCGGCAACAGGACCCGAGGGAATGGCTGCAGAAGTGTCAGGGAAGGTTTAAGCTGGATATTGGGAAAAGGTTCCTCACCCAATGGGTGGCTGAGCACTAGAACTGGCTCTCCAGGGCAGTGATCACAGCACCAAGCCTGACAGAGTTCAAGAAGTGTTTGGACAACACTCAGAATATGATTCTTGGGACTGTGCAGGGCCAGGAGCTGGACTTTGGTCATCCTTGTGGGTCCCTTCCAACTCAGAATATTCTGTGTTTCTATGACTGATGTTAAGGATAAAGGTGCAAACCATTTCCAAGTGATTCCAGCCACTGTTTGCCCCACCTCTGTGATGGTCACCTGCCTGCCCTAGATGTCACCTCCCCAAGATGTGACCCAAACAAAGAGGGTGGGAGGGCTGAAGACCAAAGAATGCTCACCTGAAAGTCCCTGAAGTGTAACCCCCTTTCTTTCCTGGCAGGCAACGATACGTCCCCACCACCTGGATACGGTCCCCAGGCTTCACCTTGTCCACCAGGTCATCATCCAGAACCACATCCACCGAGCGGGGCAGCTGCCCTGCTGGTGCCTTCTCAGGCATCTCCTGGATGGTGATGGTCTGGTGGTCCTTGTAGACTGAGAGGCCAAACTCGGTCTCCAGGGGGTTGTTCTCTTCATCCTAAAGCAGGAACCCCAACAAAAAGATTAGCAGCACATTTCAGGAGCACAGGGAGAAGAGGTGGATCAGGTGAGCAGTGGGAAGACAGGCTGCACCATCCAACATGTACAGGGACTGCTGGAGCTTGGGGGTCACCAGCTCTGTACTAAAGCTGGCACACTCCCCCCAGAGGAACCTGCTGATGCTTCCCACAAGGCCAATTCCCCTCACCTTTGTAGGATAGATGGAGACAGATGGAAAGGCATCCAGGGAGGTCATGTCCCTGTATCGACGCTCAATCGTCTTCTTGGTGGCTGGGCAATAATGGACACTTCGGACAACCTTCGGACGAATCAGAGAGCCTGAGGTTGGGAAAGAGAGGAGTCAGGGGCTGGAATGTCCCACCTCTTTGTCAGCAAACAGTCCCCAACACTAAACTGCACTTGGGTCACAATCCCCTGTCAACAATGGACAGGATTTGCTGAGCTCAAAGACCATCCCAACACTGAAGACATTCTGTCAAGCCCTGTTTTCTGGCCCAGGTTGTCAAGACATAGAATCAAAGAATGGTTTGGGTTGGAAAGGACCTTAAAGTTCATCTCATTTCAACACTCCCGTTATGGGCAGGGACACTTTCCACGATCCCAGGTTGCTCCAAGCCCCATCCAACCTGGCCTTGGACACTTCCAGGGATGGGACATCCACAGCTTCTCTGGGCATCCTGTGCCAGGGCCTCCCCACTCTCACAGGGAAGAATTTCTTCCTAATACCCAATCTAAATATACTCTCTCTCAGTTTAAAGCCATTCCCCCTTGTCCTATCTTTACCTGTCCGTGTTAGAAGCCCCTCTCCAGTACCTCTCCATGCCATGAGTTGTGGAGGGCTCCAGCTCCTCCACAGCAAACACCTGGTGCCACCACCCCCAAAGCCCCTGGGTGTTCCCCAGTCTCACACTTTGTCACAATGCCCTCCACACAGACGATGCAGCTGAGGAAAGAGGCCGTCAGTGTCCGTGGGGACACGTGCTTGGAGCCAAAGCTGCCCTCCAGCCCAATGTAGAAGTCCTCGTACTGCTTGGCGTAGGTGGCATCCACAGAGGCGACGAAATCCTTCAGGGCACGCTGGAAGGCGACCAGTTCCTCAAAGGCATGGCTCAGGAGCCTGTAACACAGGGAGGTGACAATGCAGATGGATCAGCCCCTTCTGTCTTCCTCCTCAGCACTTGTCCCATGCCCCCATGTGCTCCACAAGTGAGGGGAAAAAAAAAACCTTAAGTCCATCACAGCTCTGCCTGAGGTCCACGGGAACCAACATTCAGAAGCTGAGCAATTCCGAGCATATCTGGGAAACCTCACATGTCCCTGGGCAGATTGGTAAGCCTGGCCTAAAATAGCACTGAGCATCCTAATAAGGCTGAGAGAGCTCAGGGTGTTCACCTGGAGAAGGAAGGCTCTGGAGAGACCTTATAGCCCATTCCAGTCACTAAAGGGCCTCCAAAACAGCTGGAGAGGGACTTTGGACAAGGGATGGAGGGACAGAACAAGAGGTAATAGCTTTAAACTGAAAAAAGGGTAAATTTAGACTAGATATAAGGAATAAATCCTTCCCTGTGAGGCTGGGCAGGCCCTGGCACAGGTTGCCCAGAGAAGCTGTGGCTGCCCCATCCCTAGAAGTGTCCAAGACCAAGTTAGAGTGGTCCTGGAGCAACCTGGGCTAGTGGAAGGTGTCTCTGCCCATGGCAGTGGTGTTGAAATCAGACGTGCTTTAATGTCCCTTCCAATCCAAACCATTCCTGGGTTTATATCATACAACTAACTCCAGTCTCCTGCAAAAGTTTTTTGCCAAATCACAGATTTGCAAGCTCGGAAGGGAGGGGTGTCACAGGGGGAAAGAGCAGGTCCACACTTTCCATGGGACACGGTGCACAGGACAAAGCCTGGCCCTTCCTTGCCATTAAAGACCTGCAAAACCAGGGCTGGAGCTTTGAAACCCCTCCAGGCACGGTGCCCCAGGTGCCCCCCATGCCCACACCCACCTGTTGGCCCTCCTCTCGTTCTTCCGCCGCAGGTCATTGATGTTAACAAGGAGCCGGCACTGGTTGTCACTGATCATGTCCCGGACCTTGCCTTGGTAAATCCCTTGGTCTTCCTGCAAGGGGAGGAGGGGGAAAGACACCCAAAAAACCAATCACTTCGTATGTTCACCTGTGTGAGACACCCCCAGGAGCCGATTCCTTCAGAGTTTGATTTTCTGTACCCCACAACTAAGCGTATGGGGGCAACACAGGAACCAAGTGCTCCCCCACACTCGGGAGTGCATATGGGAATAAAAGAAGGGGCACAGAGACCAGGTACTGCCCAACCCCTGGGGGGAACGAAGGAGGGGACACAGAGACCAGGTGCTCCCCAACCCCCGGGGGTACATATTGGGAAGGGCTCATAGAGAGCAGGTAGTCTGTAAGATACATCCTGGCGGGAGGGGAGAGGGAAGGAACGGGACAAAGTGCTCCCGAACCCCGGGGGCTCCAGGGGGTTGGGGACACCAGGTGCTCCCCATACTGGAGGGGCATAGGAACCAAGTGCTCCCTAACCCTGGAGCGCATACAGGGGGAGACAAAGGGACCGGGTGTTCCCCACCCCGGGGGGTACACATGGGGTGGGAGGGCACACGGACCAGGCGGTTCCCAGCCCCGGCGGGCACTGAGGGGATGCAGCACCCACGTCTCCCAGCTCGTCTCACCTCATCGTCCAGGAAATCGAGGTAGTCGCGCTGCGCCTCGCGCAGCTCCGCGTCCTCCAGCCCGCCCGCCGGCGCCGCCATGATGCTGCTGCTGCTGCTGCCGCCGCTCGGGGAGGGATCCCGCCGCTTGTGCCGCTGCTGCTGCTGCCGGGGAAGGCAGTGAGGGCCGAGGGCTGCCGGCCCGGTCCCGCAGCCCCGCGATGCGACCCTGCGATGGGACAGTGACAGCCCCGACCCCAATCCCGACCCGCCCCCGCCGCGCTCCCGTTTGGCGCCAAAGGAGAGCCCGTTCCCGCCACCGCGCGGGAAATCCGCCCCGCGCCGCTGCTGATTGGTCGGCGCGGAGCGGCGGCGGCCAATGGAGCGGCGAGAGGCGCCGTGTGGAAGTGATTGACAGGAGAGATAGCCTATCAGAGAGCGGAGGGGCGGGGCAGCGATGCCGTACGGCCCCGCAGTTCGGGGCGGGAACCGGGACCGGGGGAACAGGGGTTGGGGGAACTGGGACTGAGAGAACTCGGATTGGGGGAACCGGGGCCGGGAGAACTGGGATTGGGGGAACCGGGACTGGGAGAACTGGGATTGGGGGAACCGGGACTGGGGGAACAGGGACTGGGAGAACCGGGACTGGGAGAACTGGGATTGGGGGAACCGGGACAGGGAGAACTGGGATTGGGGGAACCGGGACTGGGGGAACTGGGGTTGGGGGAACCGGGACTGGGGGAACAGAGACTGGGAGAATTGGGATTGGGGGAACCGGGACTGGGGGAACACGGAAGTCCCGGCCCCGGCTCCGGCTCTTTGTAGTCACCGAGCATCCGAAAATACCGTTGTATTCAAGGAAAAAAAACAACAAAACGGAAAGCAACAAAACAAAGCTCCAGAAAAAACACAATACAAGGTTTTAGAGGTTTGGGGGGTTTTATATAGAGCCCCTTTTCCGGATGTTTTCACCCCATACAGGCTTTTCCCTTTAACGTGGCTCGATGTGACTCCAGGAGGTTGGCGATGAACACAAGAAAGTGACAAGTCCAGTGGTATTTGTAATGGAAAAGGTGATTTTGGATGTGTCTTAGAATCGCAGAATGGTTTGGGTTGGAAGGGACCTTAAAGACCACCTTGTCCCATCCCCTCCCACGGGGGGCACCTCCCACTATCCCACATTGGTCCAAGCCCCATCCAACCTGGCCTTGGACACCTCCAGGGATGGGGCAGCCACAGCTTCTCTGCCTAACCTGTGCCAGGGCCTGCCCACCCTCACAGACAGGAATTTCTTCCTATTATCTAATTTAAACCTACCCTTGTCAGTGTGAAGACATTCCCCCTTGTCCTATCACTATCTGCCCTT
>VZUH01004255.1:40524-65802 GCA_013401175.1 Xiphorhynchus elegans | reverse complement strand
GTGTGAGGGAAGTGGGTGCACGTCGGGCTGTGGAGTCTCCATCAGCTGAGCTGGGGGCTTTTAAAAATCTGCTCTAATTTTTATGCTGCTTGTGGAGTGGCTAATCCCATAAAAGCCTCGCACCTTTTGACAGATGAAACGCTGCTGTTCTTCACTTATTTGAGCAAAATATTTTTATAGATGGTATTAGCGCCGTGGCTCCGAGGGTAATGCAGCCCTTACACGAGGAAGATCTTGCTTTGATCTGACAGCTTTCAAGATCCATTTCTAATCATGGAGTTCCATTAACTCTGTTTGTAATGGTGCCCTCAGACTTTTTTTTCTGTTTATGTGACTCTTTGGGGTGTTAACATTGCTCTGTATTTGAGTTCTCTTTAATAAACTGAAGGAGTAATTGGGGTCAGGAAAGGAAATAATCATGTTAGAAGGTGCAGTTAATTATATCAGGTATTTTGGGCTCCAGAACTCTTCCTCTTGATTCTAATGTTTTCTTCAAGTTGTAGGATGTAGTGATATTATCAAATCACCAAAACAGCACGGTGGGGCAGGGTGGTGGCTGTGTGGTTAATTTTGGGGGTGTGAAGTGAGTGTGGTTTCATGTCCATGAGGGTTGTGGAGGGGAGGAGGAGTGGCCTCCTCCTTATTCTGTAGGGAAAGATGTGCTGCAGTGTCCCTCCAACGTGGTGTTTGTGTTCCTGTGCCCATCCTATGGGACCTTTATGGTCCTATTCCTATCCAGTGGGACGTATGTGGTCCTGTGTCCATCCAGCATGATCCATGTGCTCCTGACTCCCTGGAGGATGGCCCAGGAGTGCTGTGGCTCAGCAGCCCCAGGGCAGGGGCTCAGGTGGGCAGTGGGTGCTGGTTCTCTGCAGGAACAGCCTCCCCTCTGCCTCTGCTCCTCCTCCCTTCGGGCACTGCCGGCGTCTCGCCAGGCCTGGTTTTTCCTGCTCCTCCCGGGGTTGGTTGTGGGAAGGTGTGAGCTCCCAGGGAGGACTCCTGAACCCCCTGTGTCCTCGGCTTCATTCTCCTTGCTGGAGTTCCCCGTGCGAGGCAGTCACGCCGCTCGTGTCCGTGGAGCAGAGGCTGGAACTGCAGCCTGGGAAGGAAGGCCGAGGGATTGGGAGACACTTCCCCACGGTAACCCAAGTGTGTGGTGGTGGGGAGGGGATTGGCTGCTGGAGTCAGGAGAAAGTGATGTTTTTTTCTAGGTCAGGGTTGAAGGCACTGTCAGGGCGGTGATGTGCAGCATATATTACTGTCTGCATTGTCCCTGCCATATGGATGTGTGCAGCACTGCCCTTGGCATTCAGGCATTGAATTATTTATCCTCTCCAAATCTGGAGGCAGCCTTTCTTCCCCTGCTTGAAGAAAACCAAACTTAGTCGATGAGTGTTTTTAAAATAAACCTTCCGCTGTGAATTACTGCAGTGGCAGGAGCAGGGTATTGATTGTATGTTGCGTTTGGATTCGGAAACCAAAGGTTGCAACACTGGATATCTTGTGGAAACACTGAAATATTTATTTTGCTGTTCCGTGCAAGTGTGTCTGTGCTGGTGCTGGGTTTGTGTGTCACTGAAATGCCGTGTAATGAAATTCACAGACTTTGAGAATGGAAAGGGTGGAAAACTTTGCACTACGTGTAAAAGCAGCTTTGTCTCAGCTGTGTGTGTGAGGGGGCTGCTTTTCCAGGGAGAAGGCATCTCCTTTCCTCTGGTGCTGTGTTGGATTTGCTCTCAGTTGTTAAGGTGGTCCTTGTTTGGGTGATGGGCTGCAGGTGCTGCTGAGGGCGTGGGTGTGTGCAGGGTGTCACCACAAGGGTGGTTACAGGGTGAGGGAAGTCAGGGCAGGGAGGGGAAGCAAACGCTGGAGGAAGCTGCCTCTGTAATTTATATTTGAGACACTGACAGCTTTGCAGGATGGAGAAGGTCTAGAATAATTTACCTTTAGAGCAGCATAAAGCTGCTAAAACTGTGTCACAGGCACAGGGAAGAATCAGAGAGGGAGTCAGGAAGGGAGATGTTACCCTCTAAAAAATTCACCACAATCCAGAGGCAGCGTGTCCCTGAAGGCTCGGCAGCCAGAGCCTGGAGAGCTGGGCTTGGAAATACAGTGCTGCCCTCAATATTCTGGATGTGAAATGAAAGGATGTGTAATTAGGAACTGAGAAAAAAATGCATTGCATAGCTTTAGAGGTGAATGGAAGCTTCATTATTAAGCACCAACTGCTTGGGTGCAGCTCATGGTGCCTCTTCCTTTCGACTCAGGCACACATGAAAGTGCTCCCCGCCCCCAGCACAGCCTTATCGGCTTATCTGGGCAGGAGTTCAGAGCCATAAAAACTGTATCCTGCTTACACCTTCCAGCCGATCCTGTGACCTGCACTGTGTAAACAAGTTGTACCAGGAGCTCCAAGTGACTGGTAAGTAGCTGGGTTTCTGCAGGCTGGCCAGGTCCAGGAGCAGCCAAGATAAAGTTCCAAGAAGTTCCCCGTTGGGAATGGTCTCCTGATAGCTGCTCCAGGGAGGAGGTGGCAGGGCTGGGATCCTGCTGACTGTGGCAGTGACCGGATCCCTTGGGAAGGAGTAATCTTTGGGATAGACTTTACACTCCAGGGCTGGTGTTTTTCACGTTCTGCAGGAGGGTGGTTGGTGCAGATTGTGAAATGTCAGCGTTGTCGTGAGGACAACAGAGCTCTGCGATTGCGTCAGGCCTGGGGTGGACTGGGGATCTGAGCCTGCCTATAAATATAGCCATGGATCTTGGGATGGATGGATGGGATTAGCCACGGCAAAGCTGGGAAGAGATGGAGGTAATGCAGGGAAGGGGGGTGTGTGAGTGGGGGGGCCACACAAACATCCTGCTCTTGGCTGTGCTCTGCGGGTTTAAATGCCACAGGGTGCTCTGGTTACAGTGCCTGGCTGCTGCCCACCACGGCCTCCTTGGTTTCATCTTGCAGCTCAGCACAGGCAGATCCATTTAGCTGAGCTGGATGTGGGCTGTAACGAGCAAGTCTGGGGATTTTGTGTGTACAGCTTCACCTTTTGAGCAGTCTGAGGGTTGAGTGCACAGGTTTGAGGATGAAAACCAGTTCTTCTTGAATGTTGACCTTTTTGTTTGGGTGGTTTCTTGTCCAACCGACTCAGAAGGACACAGGGGAACATGCTGATTTGGGGAATTAGGCTCCCTGATAACTGCTCTGTGTTCCCCAGTTTTTCTCCTTGCCATGGCCTGTTCCAGTACACGTTGGGGTCCTGTGTGGAGACTCTCCCAGGCTCTGAGCTGTTTGCTCTCTGTTTTTCCAGCAGCCCAGAAGGCTCCTGGCTCTCTGATGGGGAGCTGAGGTGCCCTGTGTTACTCAGCTGCTCTGTTGTGGGTGATGGCAGCAAATTCAATTCCCTTCCCCTGTGATCAGCACTGGCACTGGGGTGTTTAACTGGTTCTGTGGTGAGAGCTGAATTCCTTTGAGTTATCCCTCAGCCAGGGGGGAAGGGATCAGACGAGGAGTCAGCTCCATGGCTCTTTCCTGGTGTGCTGAGTGTGCTCCTTGGTTAAGGAGTTGGAGGTTGTAGTCTTAAAGTGCTGGATTTAATTTCCTTCTGCAGTATGTTCTGTCAGTGAGCTTCCCCTGCTTCACCCACCAGGATATTTCCTCTCCCCCTTTCCAGGAGCCTCATCTGATGGAGGTTCTGCACTTGCCTTGGTCCTCCTCATGCAGGATTCTTGTCTCTAATTTTAGCCCGTCTGCCTTTTGATGTTCCCTCCCGTCTGTTCCTGCCTTTCTCCTGCTCTGTGAGATCATCCTGCACCTTCCTCTCCCTCTGGAGAGCTGGGCCTTGTTTTTGCATGGTGGGAGGGAAGTGCTTGGGAAGGGAGTAGAGCTGCACTGAGGTGAAGGATCCATGGGCATGGGGATGTTTGGGATGCTGTGCTGTGCCATATCCTTACAGGGAGCTGCTCCTTCCCTCTCCTGCTTCTCCCTCACCACTTACTGTCCCTGCTTGCAGCTGCTCTTGGAATCTCTCTGTGTTATGGATTCATCCTGTATTGGATGGGCTCTTCCATGAGGTTACCAGCAGTGTTGCCCAGCAGCCTGGTGTTCCTGAATCTCCTGCCCTTCTCCCTGCAGGAAAGCTGGTTTTCCTGGGAATCTTGACTCCATGTTAGTGTGCATTTGCTTATGTTTACAGAGATGACTCTTCTAATGTGGAGGCATTTGACATAGTCAGGCAGTTCCCTGCAAAGGGATGTGGAGCCCATCAGGGAGCACAGGGAATCCAACCCTGGAGCCTGTGTGTCCAGGAAGGCCTCTTGGCCTGGTGGGATTCACCTGCTCAGAGCCTTGTGAGGACAGTGTGTGGAGCATAATCTGATTTGTGCCTGGAATATAAATCCTGGCTGTTGCAGACGTGCAGCCTGGGGTTTTACAAGTTCTTTTGTGGAAGCAACGTTCAGCCCCTCCACCTATGCAGCAAGGAGCTTCCCTGGAAACCCAATCCCAGCAATTAGCGAGGTTTGCAGAGGATCCTAGCAACTGCTGCTGGGCTTTGAATGGCAGGGTTTGGTTCTGTTTATTAGCCTCATGTTTGTTGCTGTTTTCTGTGCCTTGAGTGGAGATACATAAATTAAAACATAAGAAGTTCCACCTCAACCTGAGCAAGGACTTCTTTCCATGGAGGTGTCAGAGCATTGGAACAGCTGCCCGGGGAGGGCATGGAGTCTCCCCCTCTGGAGACGTTCCAAACCCATCTGGACATGTCCTTTGTCCCCTACTCCAGGTGACTCTGCCTTGGCAGGGAGGTTGCACTGGGTGATCTCCTGAGGTCCCTTCCAACCCCATCCTGTGATATCCTGCACATCCTATGGAGGGAAGGGTGGAAGGAGCTGTGGATCAGGGCCTAAATGAGCTGAGGTGATCATGGGAACGCTGCCGTGGGCTCTGCAGCAAGTGATCCTCCTGGAAAGTGGAGCACGGCTGGAATGTATTGGGTGCTGTGTGACTCTGGTGTTTGTGGGTAACCTGAGCTCACCTGCGAGGAGTTTTGTTACCCAGATACTCCCTGACCTGACTTGCTTTTGTCAACAGTGGCTGGGGCTGATTCGGGAGCGCTGCTTTCCACGAGGCTGGTTATGTAAAACCTTAATGCGCCGCCTTGTTCCAGCTCAGCTTTACAACGTGCACAGGGCTCCGGGTGCAACTTCAAAGCAGGGAGCCTGCTTTATGGTTGAACCTATGAGCAGTTTTATGTGCAGGGTGGAGTGAACTCGTGGAGAAGATTGCAGTTTTCCCACTGTCATAAAAAGTTACGATGCTCCCGATCCCAGCATTGTTCTGGAGGCAGATGCAGAGGTCAGGGGGAGCGTGCACGGAGCGGGCTCGGATGTGCCAGCACACTGAATGCCCTCCTCTGTGCTCCCAAACGCCTTCAAAAAGTGCCTTGTGCTCTCTCTGGGCCTTCCGAAGAAACCTGCACCTGTGTGACTCGTGGAACAGGCAGAGCATTTCCATGGGAAAGGAACTTGGCAGGGTGGCTGAGGGGGGGTTGTTTTCCAGGGCAGTGTTTTAAACCCTTCTCAAAACGTGGCACTTCAGTAAGTCAGTTTATAACCTCCCTTTCTTTGGGCTTTTCTTTGGAGTGCAAGCCAAGGGAGTGAAAAAAAATAACCAAGTGACTGCATCTTGACGAGCCTCGTTCCAGTTAACTTCCCTCATGCTCCAGAAGATGTTCAAAAACTGAGATACAGTCCCTAAAAAAGGGCTCTTCAGGCAAAGTGAGGACTGGGGGAGAGTGGGATCACCTTGTACAGCCTTGATTGTGGCCTTTTCCAAAAGCATTTCAGTGGCTTGTTCACCCCTCCAAACTGAGGTATAAAACACTTCCCAGTTTTCAGTAAGTTATAATTGATTAAAATAAGTCACTATCCCAGTTTTAATCAGATCTCCATAAACTTAGCCTCTCCTTTAAACAATTTTCAGCTGGGATGGGGAGGTATAAATGTGCTCTTTGTTTGCAGCCAGGAAAATTAAAGGCTCACAACATTCAGAATGTGCATTTTAGATCTTGTGGAAAGCTATCCCTTAAAGAATATTTTTTTATGTAAATGGACACATAGGTTGAGTAAGATGGGTTGTTTCTCATTCAGCTTGAAGAATTTTATTCTGGATACATTAAAACTTGGAGGGGGGGGGAAGGAATAAAGACTCTGATCCCTCTCTTTGGATGATCCATTAGCTGCTCCAGCTGCCTTTTATTTATTTTTGTAGACACATGTGTGAATGTAAACATTTTATCCGGAATGGCCTCGCAAATGTTCCCGCATTAACATATATTGTCATGGAGAATAATTTTCATTTAACTGTAATTTGCTTTATATTTTCCTGCCCGGTTGCCATGGCAACGCAGACGGATGTGGCAGGGACTCCTCACAGGAGCCAGGTTATGGATTGCCTCTCTAATGGACCTCTGTTAATCACACTGCAGCTTCCACCGAGCAGCCGGGGCTCTTTGCAGGAGCCACTTTATTTAGATAAACTGGGAGATGCCTCTGGTACCTCAGCTTAATATCCAGACTTATCAAGGGTGCTTTTCCCTTCTGCAGGAGTTTTGTCATAAGAACTATGTCCTGTGATTGTGGAATTGAGATATATTTATTTGAATTTAATGCCGGTTAGACTTGATTTTCAATTTTCTTTTCATTTACTGGAATAGCTTCACTGGTAACGCTCTTTCCTTGGCTTGGTTTAAAATCTGAAACGTTTGAAAGAGAGGAGCGAAACATTTGTTATCCTTATCTGTGTGCAGGAAGTTGACTTGCTTTTCACAGCAATGTGTCTGTGCTTTGTGCTTGCTTTTGGTTGCCAGCAGGTGGAAAGGGGCTAAAGATGGATGTTATTACATACATTGTCTGTGGATTTGGGGTCTGTTTTGCACCTCCTGTTTTCAGCTGCCTTGTCCAAGGCTGCTGTTCTGGAGCTGAGCACACAGAATGTGTCCAGAGAAGGGAACGGAGCTGGGGAAGGGTCTGGAGCATCAGGAGGGGCTGAGGGAGCTGGGGGGGCTCAGCCTGGAGAAAAGGAGGCTCAGGGGGCACCTTCTGGTTCTGTAACTCCCTCCCAGCCATGGCCAAGTGATGAGACATCTCCGGAATCGCTGCACCGTGGTGATGACTCCTTTCTACCCTGGGTCTCTGATGGCCAGGGCAGTGCCTGTCCCCTCTGCTGGGCACTGGTGAGGCCACACCTGGAATTCCGGGGTCAGTTCTGGGCCCCTCAGGACAGGAAGGACATTGAGGGGCTGGAGAGTGTCCAGAGAAGGGAATGGAGCAGCTGGAGTGGCTGGGGGGGCTCAGCCTGGAGAAAAGGAGGCTCAGGGGGGACCTTCTGGCTCTCTGCAACTCCCTGACAGGAGGGGGGAGCTGGGAGAGGTCGGGCTCTGCTCCCAGGGAACAGGGAGAGGACAAGAGGAAACAGCCTTAGGGGAGGTTCAGGTTGGACACGAGGAGGAACTTCATGCTGGAAAAGGTGGTCAGGCCTTGGAAGGGGCTGCCCAGGGAGGTGGTGGAGTCCCCATCCTGGGGAGTGTTCAAAACCCCTGTGGATGTGGCATTTGGGGACATGGGCTACTGGTGGCCCTGGCAGTGCTGGGGAATGGCTGGAGTCTTTTCCAACCTCAGGGATTCTGTGATCTCTGGGATTATCAGTGCTCAGATCCCTGGCACTGTGGGATGCACTGAGGATGATCTCTGCCTTTGTCCATGGCTTGTTGAATCCTTGGAAGGAGCTGCCTTCCAGCTACCAAGATAAGAATCACGGTGGCATCCGTTCAAACTGAACTCTCCAATTAGCAAATGATTCATTTTTGCTTAATGGGGATGAGCTCAAGGAGAGAAAACCAACCACCCAGGATTCTCTGCTCAGAAACCTCAAATTGTCCATACAGAGCCACGAATTTCTTTGGTGCCCTGACCGGGGCCCTCCAGATGAATTTCTGGGTTGGTTTTTGGCCCCCTCTTTGCTGCGGGTCGTGGCTGGTTACGTAAGGCTGGATTACTCCAGCACGTGGATGCTTCCCCATGCATATGGTCTCACAGTTATTTCTTGGTGCTTTACAGAAGGAATTGGGTAACATTTTGTTCTGTAATGCAGGATGAAGAAACCCAGCATGTTTTTCTGTAATGGCGTATAAACAAGCAGTGTAACATCCTATTTCAGGCGTTTGGAGGAGGAAGGGCTCTGGAGGGGAGGCAGGGCTCAAGCAAAGCTTGTTTTTCCTTAGACCCACACACCAGATTGGAGTAGTTTTGCCTTCCATGGGCACTGTGAGCATTAGAAATGAGCTGGTTTTGAGGTGTGTAAGCTCAGTTTGATGTGTGGAGGGAGGAACCTCGTTCACAGATGTTGCCTCTGGTCCCCTCTGGGTGCCTGTGTCTTTCACTGTGTGATGTTGGTGCCCTTTTGCTGCTCACAAGGAGCAGATGTGGTTCACAAAGGCCAATCTAATTTTAACAAAAGTCTGAAAAATGGCTTGGCTCTACTCAGGACTTTTGGCTCTTGTATAGACTTTTTGCATTTTTCCTCCTTAATTTTTAGTTGTCCTCTCTTTTTTTCTGCCTGTTGCCTCACACATTCTCAGAATTGGCCATTTGCGCTCCCCAGTGACTTGTTTGGGATACCCAAATTCACCTCTGCAGGGGGGTAGGTGGTGCCTTTTGCATTCTGGCAGTCTCATCTGAGCTCTCAGATGGGGCAGTCAAACTCCTGGCAAGTTATGAAACAATAAACACTCTAATTCATAGATCTTTCTATATTTTATTTTGGTTTTGCTTAACTGCAGCTGCCTGAAAGCCAAGTGTTCCCCACTGAATGATTTGTGATCTGAAGGCATTTTATTTGAGAGTTAAATGTTAAAATATGGAATAGCATGAGAAAGTATTAGGAAGCAGTTTTTGGGGCTGGTGTTGAGTTGGTATTTCCAGTATCACAGGAACAGCCTTGCAGGGGAATGAAGGCAGAGGTGCTTGATGTGGTTCAGGTCCTTCCAACCCAAACCATTCTGTGTTTCCATGGTATTTTTAGGGTTCACTTACTTGCATTTGGATTCACATGGCAGCTCGTGCTTTACTTTATCAGAAATCACAGAGAAGTGTCAATTGCAGATAAAATATTATAAAGCCAAACTGTGGTCCTGCTCCCTTTGTCTCTGTGGGCCCTTGGGTTGACTTTGAGCCACTCTGCATCCCACGTTATGCCAGGAACAGTGTTGAATTTGTCTCTGTTCATTGTGCTGGAGATGTGGGGAAGAAACTGTTCCCAAGAAATGGTGCAAATTGGGATGAGCTGTGGAGGGTTCAGAGGAGCTGCCTTGTGTGCCCTCGTGGGAAGAGGGGTTTCTTCAGGGAGTGGGTGAATTGTTTCCTTCTGCTCTGAGCAGCCTCTTAATGAGCTGCCCTCTCCAGGGTGCAGAGAGATGAACCTCCCATGGCCAACTCCAGCCTGGGAGGCTTCCACCACATCACTGCCTTTGGATGGTTGGATCTAAAAATACATCCCTGCTGCCCAGTGGATTTGAGGCACGTTAATGTGTTCCCTTTAGGAAGGAGACTTGTGCTGGATGAACTGCTGTGGAAACTGCGTTTGTGCTGTGCCGTGTTACCAGTTCTCTTCTTCCAGCAGCAAAATGTTGTGGAAATCATTGTTCTGCTTGGAATTCCCTCTCTGACAACAATAGCAGCAGCTGGGTGGGGTGGTTTGGAATTGTTTAATGAGGAAAAGTTTTGGAGGAGCGAGCTCTCCCAGGCTGCACAGGCTCCACCACGTGATTCCTCCTCGCTGCTCCGTCTCTTCCAGGAGCGGCTTCGTTCCCACCACTGGGATAGCTCTGACCACTCCTGGCTCTTCTGGCACAGCTCTGTAAGGATGCTGGGATTTGGGTTGGATTTGGGTTGCTCTGCCACATCCCCCCCCCGCTCTGGGTTCGTTTGGTTGTAATTTAGCACGTTTTCCTGGGATTTGGAGGAAGGGGAGCCTGCCGGGGTAACACCTCGGAGCAGTCCTGGAGTTCCTGCTGCCCCTGAGTGTAGTGACTCACCCTGAGGCAGACAGCTCGTGCCCTGGATCCCTCCCTGGAGCTCCAGACACGTTCCCATGATGTGCTGCAGCGTCCCTGGCTGCGGGCTGAGCCGTGACGCCGCTGTTTATGGCCAGCCTTTGTTTCCAGGTAACTTTGGGGAGTGTTTTAGGGCAGCAGCAGCAGCGAGAGGGCCAGTTCAGACACGGCACGCGGGGCTGGAGGTGCCTGTGCTGCCTGGTGTGGAACAGCTCAGTGGCTGCTGCTCTGCAGCGAGTTACAACTTGAATTGCTGCTGTTTGTGCCAGTGGGAAGCTGCAGTGGGGCGTTTGAGGTCTGGGCTCCACAATGACTTGCAGCAGGGGTTGCGTAAGTGGGCGAGCTCGGGGCCCAGCACTGTGTTTGCTGTGTGTTCCAGCAGGCACAGCTTCTGCCTCTCCAGCTAGTTAAGATTCAGAATGTATTTTCCTCCTTTGATGTTTGGCTTACCTTGACAGGCTGGGAGAGCTGGGCTTATTCAGCCTGAAGAAGAGAAGGTTGTGGGCAGACCTTGGAGCCCCTTCCAGTGCCCAGAGGGGCTCCAGGAGGGCTGGAGAGGGGCTTTGAACAACAAATGGAGGGACAGGACAAGGGAGAATGGCTTTAAACTAAAAGAAGGGGAGATTTAGGTTAGATATTTGGAGGAATTTCTTCCCTGTGAGAGTGATGAGGTCCTGGCACAGGTTGCCCAGAGAAGCTGCCCCTGAATCCCTGGAAGTGTCCAAGGCCAGGTTGGACAGGGCTTGGAGCACCCTGGGCTGGTGGAAGGTGTCCCTGCCCATGGCAGGGGGTGGGACTGGATGGGCTTTGAGGTCCCTTCCAGCCCAAACCATTCCATGATGCTGACACAGGAGCTCACTTGCTGTGTCTGCTGGACTTTTACCTGCTCTCCACCAGTCTGTGCTTTCCCAGGACCTGCAGCTGCTGCTCACCAGCCCAGGCTCAGTCACAAACTGCTCAGACAACCTCAGCCATTTGTAAGGAAACTGTCTTTAAAATATGGATGGCATTAGAGGGACTCAGGCTTAAAATTAGAAACTGTTTATGATGCACAGTTGTAGTTGTTTACCTTGAACCATAATTATCTTATTTCCTGAGTTAAAAAGTCACGTCAGCGCGCTGGAGCAAGATTTGATGACAAAGGAATTGTTTTTAGCCACCAGCAGAGCAAAGAACGCTTCCAATGTGTGTCTAAATATGATTTTATAACCTAAAGTATAGCACACTCAGGATTTTCAATTGGCTCTGGAGGTTGCGTGGGCTTCTGGGTCGGCCATTTGGCCGGGGATCAAGGGCCTGGGTTTAATCCTGCCTCTGTCCTTTTGTCCTCTGAGCGCTTTCCTTGCCACCCCCTGTGCTGTTTGTTTGCACGGCCCTGTGTTGGAAGGGAGGGATGTGCCCTTTCCCCGGGTGTTTGTGGATGTTCCCGGGGTGTGTTTCGTGGTCCTGCTGCTGGGGGTGAGGCTGCTTTGGAGCCAGGAGAGCAGTGGGGAGAGGGAGACCAGGAGGTTTCTGCTGGGCTGGCAGGTTCAGCTGATTTATGGACAGGCTCTGGAGTGGCCCGAGGGAGAAGCTGGGATTCTGAGCGGGGCCAGAGCCCTCCCTGCTTGGGAACCCACATCCCTCAGGCCCCTCTCAGGGGCTGGGGCACCTCAAGGGGCACAGACACATCTGACTTCCTGATTTTATTATTATTCCTTATCACATTTCCTTATTTCATTATTCAGCAATGCTCTCTGAGCCTGTGTGGCTGAGAGGGGCTGTGCCCTCCTCACACCCTTTCCAGACTGGATTTCTGTACCTGAGTGAAAGGGCAGCAGCCCCTTCTCCCCTGGACCTGGTGCTGCCAGGGTGCTCCTTCCTCAGGAGAATGGGAAGTGGGAGGGGAGCAGCTCCTTTAATCATGACAACTGCTCCTTAAACCTCTTCAGGGCTTAGAATAGAAGGGGGGAAAAAATCAGTTTCAATGTATGTGGGATTTTTAAGGAATCTTTTTATTCTGACCTCCACTTGCCAGGCCCCAGACAATAGGGGAGGGATGCTGTGTGGAAATCAAGGAGGTGCTTCCTTTCAGCTCTTCCCTTGCTGTGTAATTTGAGGTGGTTGTAAGGAGTTTGTGACTCGGGAACTGAAGACCTGAGCACATTCTACAATGACATTTTTCATGCTGCTTTCTGGGGACCTCCTGGATTGTGCTCCTTGTCTGTGCCTGGGTGTGGGCTCTGAGTGACACCTGCATATTCCAGAAAAACCCATATCTGAGTTGTTGAAGTGTCTGTTTATAATGTTTTATTCCCCTGTTTGGATCCACCTGGAATGCAGTGCATGGATGAGTTTGCTGTGTTTTTCCTCTTTGAAGGAGGCTGTGTCTGTTCTTGAAGGCTGAGCAGTGACTTCCTTGACTCCTCCTTGGCTAATTAGTGTGCTTTAAATTGGAATGTTTGCATCCTTTCCACCAATCAGCGTTCAGGGAGGAAAGGAAATAGTTCAGGTATTAATAGTAACCTGGATCCAATTTGCCACCAAATTGCATGAATGCAAATCTCTGGGACTGCAGAGGTGACAAATGTGTCTGTCACTTCTGAAAAATGGTCAGTGTTTTCTTGGTGTGTTAGAAGTGAGCACGGAGGGAGAAATACAGATTCATGTTTAAAATAAAGTGGAGCTTGTCTGGATCCAGGAGCATTGTTCTCCCTCCTCCTTCCCTTAGGAGAACATAGAGAAGGAATTGAGTGGAATTTCATGGTAAAGGCACAGGAAGGGATTCAGTCTGGAGGCAGGAAGGATGTTTGTCCCACCTCAGACTCTTGTTCAGGAGGAGTGGAAAGGAGAAGGTACCTGAACTGTGAGAGCAGCTGTGAGCTCACTTTAAATTGCTGCTCTAATTCCAGAGAACATCCTTCTTGCCTTTATTGAGGAAAACCAACATCTTGGGGCTTAATCCCCATCCCTGGATGTGTCCAAGGCCAGGTTGGACTGGGCTTGGAGCAACCTGGGGAGTGGGACAAGACGAGCTGTGAGGTCCCTTCAAACCCAAACCATTCCATGATTGATTAGGACAAATTGGAGCTTCAGGATTTTCTAGCTTGGCTAAAGAGCATGGGGGGACTCTTTGACTTCTCAGAGATGGGTGCTACTTTTGTCTATGTTCAGAACTCGCCTCTGAGTGTCCCCTTTGGTGTGTCAGTTTGTGCTTCATTCAGACCTCAAATGGGAGAAATTCCCCTGGGCCACTGGGATTATTTTAAGTGCAGAGAGTGATTCTGAAGCTGGAAACCTGGCAGCTCCATTTGTTTGCCAGCTGAATCTGTAGCAGTTCTTTTACAGGTACCTGTGGGCAGGAATTGAGTAATCTCCAGGCTGGTTTTTGTTGCAGACTTTTATTCTGTAGCTATTGAATGTATGTGTTTCTAATACTTGATTAATTTCAGTTTTCCCATAAACCTTTGTTTGTCAGCATCTGGGTATCCTACTGCTCATGCTGTTGATTTTATTTGCTTTATTCCTCACTAGTTTTCCTTTATTCTGTCTTTGTTTTATGCCCAGGAAGAGCATTTGTTTTCTGAGCCTCCTAGCTTTAACTTAAACTTAGTATATATTGGTTTTTGTGTGGACCTGGAAGCCTTTTGTGTGTGACTTTCACCTGTGATGATGCCCTGAATTTTACATGTCTGTGTTTGCTGCAGTACACGAGCTTTGTTATTCTCACTGTCTTTGTGTTGTCTGACTGAAATAATTGGGTTGGATATTTACTACTTCTCAGGTGGGGCTCAGCAAATATTCAGGATACAGAGGGCACATTTTTTTCCTGCTTGTTTCCATGTGAACTAAACCTGATGGTGGATCAGCTCTGCTTGGAATATCCACACCCCCACCAATCCTGTGTTTTCCAAATGGCTCAGGAACCAAGACCTTACTCTGTGCTAAAATAAACAGCTGGAGGGTTCTGTAGATGATGATGGTGAAGTTTCTGGCTGGCTGGTGAACCAGTTCAGGTGGTTTGAGAGCAGATCTGCTGCTGGTCTGCACTGAGGGTTTTTTGGGAGCACGTTCTCACGGGTTAATGGGGAGCTTCATTTCCCTGTGTCCCACTAATAATGAGGTGTTTTCCCAGAGCCAGACAGAGCATCTTTGCTTTGCACGTGCAGGTCATGTCATAAAGAAATGAGCCTGATGATGCATCTTTTTGGAAGGGATTCAGCCAGGCTGGAAGGATCCAGCATTGGGGAATTGCATTTCATACTGGAGCTCCAAAAATGAAAAATGGCAAGGTCTGGAGGATTATTTGGAGCATTGGGGCTGACACACAGGGGTGCCTGTGGCTCCCTGGGCTGCTGAAGGGGCAGTGGACTGTTATTTTTGGGTGTTGAACCTTTTTCTTATTTCCATCCATGGCAGAGAGGTCCCTTGATGGAAATTACTGCTTTTGTAAGGCAAGTGCTGCTCGTGTCATTAAAACTTCTTTACCCATTTGCTGGTGGATTCAGGACTAATTTCTCCCTGGAAAGGGTGGTCAGGCCTTGGCAGGGGCTGCCCAGGAAGGGTTGGAGTGCCCAGGGAAGGACTGGCCATGGCACTCAGAGCTCTGGGCTGGGGGCAAGGTGGGCATCGGGCACAGGGTGGGCTCCGTGGGCTGGGAGGGCTTTCCAACCTTAAATATTCTGGGATAAAAGTGCATAACCTTTAAGGCATTTCACATTTTTAAAACTGGGGGAGTTTCTTTGAACCTTGGGCAGACTAAATGATGGAGAGCAGCGTCCTCAGCCCGTCCTGCCTGTGGTTGTGGTGCAGCCTTGAGCTGCCCCCAGGGCTGCAGAGCAACCCCCACAGCTCTGTTTTGGCTTCAGATCTTCCACTCCTTGGAGGAGCTGCAGAAGGGGGGTCAGGGTGAAGGAGGAGGGAGGGAACATGAACATGCCCCTGTGTTTGCAGCTCTCACAACTGTGTGCCCAGAATTGAAGTGTCTGGTTCAGTGGGAGCTGTTGGGGCTTGTTTGGCTCCTGTGCCACAACACACCAAGAACCTCCTGAGTTCCAGCAGGTGTTTGGAGCTCGGGGGCTGCTGACAGCACCAGGTTCCTGCCCTGCCAAGCACCTTCCAGGCTGCTCTTGTGGACCTTTTCAGAAGTGATAGGTGGTTCTAGAGGTTGGCAATTCTGAGTTACTCTTTAAATCCCTGATATGAAGAGACCAGATAACCAGTAGTGATGTTGGCATGTCCAGCAGTTCAGAGTTCCTCTTGTGTGGTTACAAGAAACCTTCAACTTCTGCTGATGATTAGTTTTTTAGCTTAATGTGTAGTATAAAAGGGTTTAAATGCTTTTTTTTTGCATAGATCTTAAGGAATATGTGAAAGATGTTGAAAATACTTATTGTGGTGAGGCCCTGTCCCAGGTTGGGCAGAGAAGCTGTGGCTGCCTCATCCCTGGAAGTGTCCAAGGCCAGGTTGGACAGGGCTTGGAGCAACCTGGGCTGGTGGAAGGTGTCCCTGCTATGGCAGGGGGTGGGATGGGATGAGCTTTGAGATCCTTCCAGCCTAAACCATTCTGGGATTCACTCACACAAGTGTCTTGGTCTGTGTCTTTAAGGACAGTACCAGGTTATTTTGTGTTTTTTATCAAGGAGCACAGACAACAGGAGCTTTAAAAACTGTAGATCTCAACATATCTATTATTTTCAGGGCAAAACTGAAGGAGCTTTAGGACCAAGAATATATCACCTACTTCAGTTACGAAAACCATCAAATTTAATTTTAGTTGATGCTACAATTTTGTCACAGTCAAACACTGAAAGGTTTTTTTGAGTTCTCTCTGTGCTTTGGCTTTTCACTTGGGTAGTTGGTGCTGTTTGAGCATAGCTGGGATGTGAGTGCAGTGGAAGTATTGGGAAGTTGTGGTGAAAGGCAGTTCCTGGAGCTCACCCTGTTGCTGGGAATCCCTCAGTACAGGGTGGGAGCAGCTGTGGAACATGGCAGTTTGTGTGTGTGCCTGGAGATGGCTGGGCTGGGAGCTGCTGATAGCCTGGAGGGCTCTGCACTTGGGTATTTATCTCTAATTTATGGGCATTCCTTGAAAACAACCCTGCCTCTCCTGACCCTGCTTTTGGATCTCCAGCACAGCACCTTTTCCTCCTCTTTCTAAGGAGGCCTGAGCTGTGTGGAGAGGGCTGGGGGTGCTTTGCTGAGTGAAATTGCCACAAATGTGATGATCTTTATTCATTCTGTCCCTTGAGGTGTCAGGAAAGCTTTCTTGGATCCCTCTGGAATGAGGTGAGCAAAACTGAGACAGGAATTTCTGTGCTATTTCTGTCCAGGTGGCACTTTGCCTTCTTTCCCCAACTCCAACACTTGTTATTGGGATTCTTATCTGAGCTGGGTGCTGTGAGCAGGCAAGAATAGAATCCCTGTTGTTGCAGAAGGAACCTGTGGGTATTTATGGAGGACGTGTCATTGATAATAAGCCCGTGGGGTTTGTGGTGCTGCCTGTCTGTGGGTTCTTCTGCCTCTCCCAAATCTCCTTTTTCTCAGGTTCTGGAATTGGAATAGGATTTAAGCACTTTCCCCCTCCCTTCAGATTTGCTGTCCTTGTCCCCCCTGGTTCTGTATGGGAGGAGATGGAGCTGCTCTGAGTGCAGGAGCTCCGTGTGTCCCCTGTGCTCCCCTGGGTGTATTTTCACTGGAGCCCTCAGAGAGATGCTCATTGAAATTCTGTCTCTTCCTGGAATTATTGGGAGGGAAGCAGATGAGTGCTGTGGAAAAAAGGCTCCCCTACTCCCTGGAGATTTTTTTTTTCCATTCAGAAGTTGGTTTAAACCAGAATCTAAATTTCATCTGGAAATTCTGTTACGCTTCTTAGTTCTGGATCACCAGAAAATCTGAATTGATGCAAGTCTGACTTTGAATCCAAATACAACTGCCTACCCCAAAGCAGCAGGAATGGAAAGGGGAATCCTGCTGGAAAAGGTAGCCATGTATCTCCTGCTCTTCTCCAAGAAAAATGTCAGAAAACTCCCATTTTGCTTGTCTGAGGTTTACCTGCTGCAGGATTCTTTTCTTTGAGTCATGGTCACGTGCTTCTGCATGTTCCTCTGGGTTTTTGGGTTTATTTTGGCCTGCTCCTCTTCCCTGAGGTTCCCAAGAAATCCCTTGGCTCAGCTGGAGGCAGCTCTGCCCTGGATGCAGCTGTGTTGCTCATCTGGACATCTTCCCTTCAGCTCCTCACTGGGGAGGGAAAGATTCCCAAAACAAACAAGGCTCTCCCAGGTTTCCCAATTCCTCCACCGTGTCTCTGTCCTGGCTGGCCCCAGGGTCTCTCCTGGATGGTTTTTGGAAGGCAGGTGTCCAAATGCAGCTCCATCAGAGGAGCTGTTTGTGAGGTGACAATCAGCAATAAATTATAACATTGCCATGAGCTCTGCAAGGCTGGTCTCAGTGTGAGAATGACACAGGGAACTGAATCTGATGCTCTTCAAAGCAGTGTTGGGCTCTGGAGCGTGGTGGGAGGAGCTGGGCCTGGAAATCGTGCAGGTGGATTTTGGGAGAAGAATAACAGATAAAACATGGTGTAAATGTAGTGGTTGGGGGAGCCCCACGGTGGAGCTGTCAGTGGGAGAGGGCTCAGGGCCATGGGCTGGTTGGCCAAGGTGGTTGGACTCGATGGTCTTGGAGGTGTTTTCCAACACAAATGATTGTGTGAGAGGGCTTGGGGAAAGAACACAAAGAGCTGAGTGTTCTCTGGAAGTGTGAGAGGAGGAGGAAGCCCATGAGCCTGTGGAGGTCTGAGGAGTTAGGGTGGGCTTGGAGTTGAGGAATCTTGAGCACTTTGGGAGAGGCAGCTGAAAATGGAGCAAACAAAAGCTGAGAAGAATGTGTTTTGTACTTTGTAGTTTCCCTCTTATGACTTTGTTCTGACCAGGAAGTTTTGGGCATAAAATTAGTTTTAGCACTTCTGTTTCTAGAAGGAAAGGTAGTCTGGGAGAAATCCAGGTTCTTCCACTATCAGCTGGAGCAGGGGTTGGTCATTGTGTGGTTTGCAGTGTCTGGAGATGGGAAGGGATGTGGCATTTGGGGGGATTTGGCCCCAGATGAGCAGGATGTGGAGCTGGCAGTTCAGCCTTTCCCCTCTTAGTGCAGGGCAGAGGAACCTGAGCTGGACTGGGGAAGGGCCAGTGCTCCCAGTGCCTCAGGTTGCTGCCCCCCTGGCAGATCCAGGCCCAGCAGATGTACCTGCAGTGCATCAGCAGCTCATTTCTGTGCCCAGAGTTCCCCTCCTGACCTGCCTCTCCAGGCAGTGGAGCTGAGGGTCAGGCTTTGCTGGTACACCAGAAATGGCACCATTTGAAGGAATTCAGGTTTTGCTTAGAGGGTACCTTGGCTCTTTGCAGATATTTGTGAGTCCTTCCCAGGCAGGAGCAAGCTGTGATGCTGTCAGGAGATGTTTGGGTTTGTCATGGACCCAAAAAATCTGGGAGAGGAGTGTTTTAGATGTGGCTGTGCTCGAGCTCTGCCCTTCCACACTGCAAACCCTCAAAAGGGCTTATTTGTAGTTCAGACTTGTCCTTTCTCCAGTGACTCGTGCAGGTTCCCACCAAACTGTGCCACCCAAAATCCCTCCCCTCTGCAGGGCATGACTGGGACTCTTGTGGGAATCTCTCTGGAACAGACTGGCTTGTGGTGCCCCAGGGGGGGATTTATTCCTGAGCAGAGGTGGTGGTGGGACCTGGGCAGAGCTGGGGGACTCCCAGGATGGAGCAGAGCCGGCTCCTCCAGCCTGGGAACGTGAGCAGGGCAGGCTTTGGGCTTGGAATGTGCCAGCCCTTTCATGTGCCAGTTAATGGATGTCATTCCCCTTGGCCCTGGGTGCCCAGAGCTCCTCCTGGTTCCTGCCTGGGAATTTGTAGCTGGAAAAATATCCTTGAAAATATACGGAGAGCTGGTTGAAAAATCAAGTTAGGGCTTTGCTGTGGATCCACTGCTGTTCAGAGCAAAGGTGTGCCTGGAAAGAGAGTGCTGGTGTGGTGGGTAATTCCACATGAGTTGTTTGGGAAGGTGAATTCCCAGCACAGGAGCTCCTTCTGGCCCTGTTTGTCTCTGGTTCATGAGCTGCTCACAGTTTGGGGGCTGATGTACCTTTTGTTTTGTAAATAAAATGGCTCTAAACCCACACAGATGGTCACAGAAACCTTGAGACAAGAGATTTAAAAAGAAATAATCTATTATCAGAAGGGTATGGAATGTGGTGGATGCTCAGCTGAGCCTCCACTGTTTCTTGGACTCCCCTGTTTGTGCAGACTCGTTATCTGGGAGTTTATTTCTGGATTAGGCAAGTGTTTGTACTTGGTAACCTTCCTGTGCCCAAATCCAGCATGCGTGTTGTGAATCAAATTCCCCTGGTTTAATTTTCTAACGAACCTTTTCTTGTGTTTTTCAGATTACACAGCGTTTTTGGGACACACCTCTGTTGGATTTTAATATATGTCCTGCTAAGAAGAGCTTTCAACTATGGAATCGGTAAATATTGACTTTGTTTCTATCCACATTTTCTGGTTTATTCCCTAGCAAGTGCTTGTGTCCCTGGTGGAGTGTTTGGTTTTGCCTTTTGAAAAAGTCTTGCATTATTTTTCTGAAATTTGAAGGTAAAAATTGCCAGTTCCATGGAGTGATGAAATGGTACTATCCAGACATACATTGGGAGCTGTCTGTAGTTCTGAGATGCCTTTTAAATTTAAGATAATTTTGATTATAGCAAGTTTTCCCCTGACTTCAGTGAAAGAAAAGTGAACTTTCCTGCATGGGCAGTTCCAGCACAAGTTTGCCCAGCAGACTGTGCAGGTTGTTGGTGCTGCTGGGTATTAAATAATATCATGGTCCTCTTTCTTTCTCTTTGCTTTCAAAATGTCTTGAAAAAACCCAAAGTTTATTAGTTTTCCAATATTATGTCTCCTTGTGATTAGTCTAATTGAAACAGATGGCACCTACATTTCATTTTGGGCAGAGAAACCTCCCAATCTGCTGAGACTACAGTTTGATTCAGTGCTGGGATTCAACTTTTTGAGAGCCTTAGCAGATGTAGGAATAACAGGCTGTTGTGGAGTGGAATTTAGGGGCAGAAATGAGATTTTTTTTTGCCTGTGTTTTGTGTGAGAGGATGGGAGAGGCTGGTGCTGTCCTGGAAGTCCTGCTGGTGTGGATGGAGCTGGAGGCAGAGGGTTGTTCTGGTGGCTGGTTTTTTGGGGTTGTTCTGGCTGGTTTTTCTGCAGTGCTGGGGATTTGGTGTGTTGGGAGCTGAGTAAAAGCTGCCTGAGCTCAGCTGGGCAGTGCCTGTCACAGGGGGGTTCAAGGTCATCCCCAGCATGCCCAGGCATCCTATGGAGAAGGCTCCCAGTGGATAACTCCAGTGTGTGGCTCCTGCCCTGGGGCTCTGGTCCTTGGCTGACCTCTGGGCTCCTGCTGCAGGGGGATTATTTGTGTTCAAGTTGTTGTCATCACAAGAAAGGCTGTTGGTCAAGGAGAGCTGCTCCAAGTGGAAGTCCAGCCCTGCTCTGGCAGGAGCCTTTGCAGGCTGGAAGGTGTCTCTTGCCCTGTATTTTGAGGGGAGGAAATAAAAATCGTTGTATTTAGTGTGTCCATAATAATTGCAAGGTATTCAGGTGGAGACAAGATGTTATTTCAGCTTCCCCTGGTGAATATTAATAGCAGGAGAAGCCTTTCACAGTGGAACAAAGCAGAGCAGGCATCAGTGACTCTCCCTGGCTGTTAAGTAATTAAAGTGTATCAGGTGTGAGCCCTTTCCCAGCCTGTGCAGGAGCTCCTTGGCCCTTCCTGGGATCTCAGCAGGGCCCCAAAAACCCAACTCAGCCCTGACATTCATTACAAACCAGAGTGGTTGCTGTTTGCTGTCTGTTCTAGTTCATAATTGCAGATGATGATGCTTAATTCTGACTTTTGGAGTAAATGGTGTTTGGCTTTTTGAATGCAAACCATCCTTTTACAACCAGGATAAGGAAACCTTACCTAATATTGAGGTGTGTTGGAGTGACCCTGTTTGGGTTTGCTCCAAATGAGGGAGTTTCATCAGTCACGGAATGGTTTGGGTTGGAAGGGACCTCAAAGCTCCTCCAGTGCCACCCCCTGCCACGGGCAGGGACACCTTCCACTATCCCAGGTTGCTCCAATCCCTGTCCAGGCTGGCCTGGGACACTTCCAGGGATTCAGGGGCAGCCCCAGCTTCTCTGGGCAGTGGTGTCTTCCCTTTGCTGGTGGCAGCAGGGGCGGCTGCACCGTGTTGGGCTTGCCCTGAGGTTTGGTGGCTCAGCTGGTCCCCAGCCCCAGCAATCCCTGTGTTCCCAGGGAAGCAGAGGGGCCAAGGCTCTCTCCAGGCAGCAGCTTTAGTGGTGGCCTTGGCAGTGGCTGTTTCAGGGAGCTCCTGATGAATATGCAGGTGTGGGATGAAAGGGATGAATGAGGAGCAGGGAGCAGAATTGCTTCCCGAGCTGCAGCCGTGCTCTGACCTCCCCAGAAGGGCACGAGTGGAAAGCTGAGGCCCGTGGTGGAAAAGCAATTACAGTCCAGGCTGCCAGCATTGAATTGTCCTCACAAAGTCAGATGCTGCAATAATGGGAGCGTTGTTTGGCTGGAACGTGACTTCACTTCAATGCTCCCTGTTTCTCTATTAATGCTTTTAAACGTGTTCATAGATGCGTCTCAATTTTCACGGCTTTGAGGGGGATCGAGCTCAGTATTTCACCAGGAAGATATTTCTCTGCAGGGAGGTGTTCTTCTGAATCTGCTGGCTTTTTTTGCATGTGTTTCAATTCTTATCCCTCCCAAATTAGAGGGGTTGGAAGATAACACAACAGCAGTGCAGTTGTTGTTGTTTAGCTTGCTGGTCACCACTGAACTGAGGAGAGTGGCTTTCCATGGGGTCCTGGGGTATGGAAGTGTTGGCTCTCAGGATAAGAGGCTGATGTGCTGTGAAGAAGGGCCTGGAGAGGGGATGGGAAGCCATGGGCAAGTGGAATTAATAGTATCATGTTGATATTCTGAGGGAGTTTAGCCTGAGCAAGAGAAGGCTCCAGGGAGACCTCAGAGCCCTTTCCAGTGCCTAAAGGGGCTCCAAGAGACCTGAGAGGGACTTGGGGCAAGAGTCTGGAGTGACAGGATGAGGGAGAATGGCTTTAAACTAAAAGAAGGGGAGATTTAGGTTAGATATTCAGAGGAAATCCTTCCCTGGGAGGGTGGGCAGGCCCTGGCACAGGTTTCACAGAGAAGCTGTGGCTGCCCCATCCCTGGAAGTGTCCAAAGTCAGGTTGGACAGAGCTTGGAGCAGCCTGGGCTAGTGGAAGGTGTCCCTGCCCATGGCAGGGGGTGGGATGGGCTTTGAGGTCCCTCCCAACCCAAACCATTCCATGTTTCTGTGGAGCATTAAAGAAGTGGAGCTCTGTGGTCTGTGACTTTGCTGACTTCTACTGTGGAGCGCTTTCTCTTGGAAAAATATGGATTTTGGAAACTGGGCATTTTGTTTCACTGGATCCAGTTTGGGTTTGTGCTGGTGCCTGGCTCGGCCTGGGAAGGGGAGTGGGTTGGTGAAGGGCATCTCATGGTGCTCGTGTGTCTTTGTACTTGTGTGGGAGCTGGGTCTTCTTCACAGCCCTGGGGAGCAGTAAAGGTTTCTGTCAGTCCACGTTGTGCTCTGCTGGACAGCACTGAAGTGGCAAAGTCTAAATTTAATTTTTAAAGCTGTATCTCCACCACCAGCAGCGCTGAAGCAGAGGTGGCTTAACTGTGAGCCTGGGCCACTTTGTGTGTCAAACAGGCCTTGAGTTTTTGGACACAAAACCCTGCTGAGACCTACAGAAAAGAGCTTTAAATCCTTCCCCCTGCCCCTGTGAAAAAGCTGCTTTTTCAACTGTAATCTCAGCACAAGCATTTGCTTTGAGTGGTTGAATTGCTGCTTTTACAGTTCTCTGTATTTTCCCAGAATTTGTTAAATTGCCAATGTTATTCACATGCCACTTTTGGCAGGTGCCACCTACATGCCCTCAATTTGAAGGTACCTTTCAGGAGAAGTGTAGGTAGGGAGGCTCCTCTCTTGCATGTCAGATGTTGGAGAGTGCAGCACTTCCATTAATTCACTTTCCCTGACCTTTCCACTGCTAATAAGCCAAGCTGGAGCACAATGCAGCACCTTAATGAACAGCCCTGAGCTGAGCAGGGGCTGCTTTGAAAAATGTCTCGCTTGGCTCGTTCCTTGGGTGTAATTCAGCCCTGGGTGTATCCACGGCACAGATGGGAGTTACTGGGGAGAGCAACCCCCAACCAAATACAACCTTGTCCTCCTTCCTCGTGTGTTTAGAACCAGAGAAAACTGTGTCAATTGTTGCCTGAAAGGAAGGAAAATAGGTGGGTTTTTTCCCTCGACTCTACCTGGTTTGGAATAATTTTGTTCTGTGACAGGGCTGAGTTATGACCATTAAAATCTTAATTTTAAAGAAGTGTGCTCTGGAGTTAGGGGTCTGTACATTTGTATCAACCCATGTAACATACATTGAAAAACATACACTTTTGAGTTAGGAATTTGTACATTTAGATCAATTAACAAAACGTACACTTAAAAATCACGGTTGCAATTAGGAGCAAGTTCATTAAACAAGCTTGTACTGTAGACAGTGCATGGGATGATCATTTCCAGTAACCCAGGCTGTGACTTGAGGGAGGGAGAACCCCGAGCCACCCAGCCCAGGTGGCACAAGGAGCCTGCATTTTGGGAAGGGCTCCCTGGGGTTTTTTGGCCAGTAAAGGGCCGGTTCCTGCTCCCATTGTTGTGCAAAGGTGTTCCTGGGTGTGACCTCGTGGGAAAGTCAAAGTGCTGGGGGCAGGTTGTGGCATGGGTAGTGGAGGGTTGGATTTATTTATGGGTGTTCTCCAAAGTTGTGGTCCCCACCCTGGGGAAGTGACACTCGGGCTGGGAGGTGACATGGACTGAGGTGGCAGCGTGACATGTAATATGGCTGAAATCCCTCATTTTCCAAAAGTATCCATCGGGGTGTGATTCAGTGCAGATGTTCCCACCCCAGGAGTTCCCAAAGGCCCACAGGGTAGGACCAGGCTCACCACTGCACTTCTGGAGTGAAGTTTTGATGTCCTTCTTCCCTCCCCTTTGGAGCAGATGCTGCTGATCCTGGGGATTTTGACATTTGAGTCCCTGAATTCTCCAAGTGGGGGGGAAGTTTGTGTTTCCCTGTCGTGGGAATGCTGGGACAGCTGAACTGGTGACTTGGCATCTTTAGTGGGGCTCCAAGTGTCCAACAGGAGCAGGTTGGCTGGTGGGAATTGTGCTGGGAGGTGTAAAATAGCAGGTGATCCAGAGCATGTGAATTGATGGAAGGTGGTTTGGCTGAGCCACCCAAGTGTCTGACCTAAACAGGGAGGTGCTCAGCAGTTTTGCCAGTGCTGCCTGTTATCCCTCTTTACTGGGAGTTTGCTGGACTTCTCCAGAAATCCAAAGCTGGATTGTGTTTGATAAGTTAATGTTTTAAATAGATTTTGATCTCGGGCTGTGACTGGATGGGCTGATTGTTTCCATTTGGTGGGGATGTCCCAGACTGGGAGAGGGGAGTTTTTGGGTGTTTTGCTGGAACTTTTGTACGTGGAGAGTGAGGGACTGTGGGCTGCTGGCTGTGCCCACCATGGCAGTGGCTCCAAGGGCTGGAATTCCCAGAATCCTGGGATTCCCAGAACCCTGTGCCTGGGTGTTTTGGGAAGCTCAGAAGTGGCTTTGGGTTGGTGGACAAACCCTGAGAGCTCCTCTTTCCCCCAGAGCTGTTCCATGGCTGGGCTGCCTCCCCCAGCACCAGGGCTCATCCCAGAGCAGGCAGATGGCAGAGGGAGCTGCCTGGGGCGATTTGGGAAGGCAGAGCCCTTGGAGAGGGCAGGGCAGAGCAGCAGCAGCTCAGGCACATCTCTGGGGCTGTGGCACTGGCTGAGCCTCGGCGCTTCCCCCGAGAGCGGCGTCTCAGCTGCGACGTTTTCTGACTCTTGAATTGGGAACAGACTTAGCAGCTCACCTTTGGGGGTGGGAGCTTGGGAGGTTGTCAATACTATTGCCTGGAACCATCTGTTCCTACCACTGAGTAGCTGCAAAAATCAGTAATTCGTTCCCTGTTTTTTTTTTTTT
>VZUH01004255.1:0-33259 GCA_013401175.1 Xiphorhynchus elegans | reverse complement strand
CATAATTACACAGTTTTAGTGCTCCATGGAAGTTCCACGGAGTCAAAATCAAATGGCAACAGGTAGTCAATAATTGGACAAAACAAAAACATGAAAACAAATAATGAAGAAAAATAATCATGTATTCTTTTCGTGTCAGAGTCGGGACTGCAGCTGGATGGAGCAGCTGCCCAGGCCTGAATCCTTTTTCCCTCTGGTTTTTAATGCTGCTTTTACAACAGTCTGAAGGAAATCTCTGTCTAAACCAACTGGTAGTAGGGATTTTGCAGCTCCTCTGGGCTTTGCCTGAATTCTCCTTCCTTTGCTAAATTCTCCTCTTTCTCCTTGCAGTTTTCAGTTATTTAGTTCTGTAATATAAGGAGAAGCTGAATATATGAGTTTACCCAAACCCTCGAGTATATAAACTAGAGAAACTTCCCTCTTTGCCTTGACCTCGAGCTTGCTGAGGTAGGAAAGCATTTGAAATACCCACAGCTCTGTGTGCACATGCGGATGTATTTTTAAATGTCCCCTACTTCAAGGTCAGCCACAATTCCAGTTGAAGTGCAGTTTGGATTTCCTGTGGCCAGATCCTGTCCTTGGGGCTGATTCCCATGTTGTGCAGGGAGTGTGGGATGGGGATCCAAGGAGGGGTTTTTATCCAAGGTGCTTTGGGCCCATCCAGGTAAAACAAGTGCAGAGGAGGCCACCAAACTGATCCAAGGCTCTGGAGCCAGGCTGGGAGAGCTGGGAGTGTTCAGCTGGAGAAGAGAAGGCTCCAGGGAGACTTCAGAGCCCCTTCCAGTGCCTAAAGGGGCTCCAAGAGACCAGAGAGGGACTTTGGACAAGGCCAGGACAAGGGGGAATGGCCTCCCACTGCCAGAGGGCAGGGATAGATGGGATATTGGGGAGGAATTCTTGGCTGTGAGGTTGGCCAGGCCCTGGCACAGGGTGCCCAGAGAAGCTGTGGCTCCCCTTGGATCCCTGGAAGTGTCCAAGGCCAGGCTGGATGGGGCTTGGAGCAACCTGGGCTGGTGGAAGGTGTCCCTGCCCATGGCAGGGGGTGGGACTGGATGAGCTTTGAGGTCCCTTCCCACCCAAACTGTTCCATGGCTCCAAGAGGGCATTGTGGGTGGGTGGTCTCTGCCCACAGCGAAGTGGCCCCGAGCTCTGAGCAGCTCCTGGGCAAGCTCAGGCACTGGTGAGCAGGAGGTTTAATTAGCATTTCAGGCTGGATAAGTGGAGCAGTGAGCTGGGCAGAAGAGCAGGATGGAATCCCAGTGACGTGTCCACAGAGCTGTTCCTCAGCACTGCATTCCCAAACACCCCTGGGCACTGAAGCAAAATGATGTGAGCAAAGAGCTCAACTTCGATGGTTTACACACCAAAACAGCTGCCAGTGAAGTGATGAATGGCTGGTTTGGTCACCCACTGGTGGTGTCTTCTGGCACTTCTGTCTGTAAGTTGGTACCTCCAAGATGCTGCTGTAGGCTGAGACTTCCTGGTTTGCAGTGCTGAATTAAATAATTACAGCAAAGTATTAAAATGACCCTCCAATCCAGTGATTTTCTGTGCTGTCACTTGACAAATTGTATGGTTTTGACTAGGAACACAAGCAAGTCCAACTGCTTTTGGAGTCCTGTGCTCCCACTGATGCTCCTGCCCCAGAGGATGTGGTGACTTTAAGGTCAGGTGTCACTTTAAAGTGACTATTTTTGTGGGTTAAACATCAGGGGAGGAAAAAAGTCTCCCCATGCTGAGCTTTCCTTTGCTCACAGAAGTAGCTTCTGTATTAATATTTAATTTACAGTAGCTCTGAGGAATGAAGAAAGTCCTGGACTCTGTTTTTTATAGCCCTTAATCCATTTCTTTGGAACAGCTCTCGGATACAAACAAGGAGGACAGAGTGTCCTGGGCAGAGGAGTGAGACAGTTTGTGTTCAAACCAGAAGTGCTCATGGCTTCAGCTTGGGAATGTTCAGCACTAAAGATCCATCAGATACCTTGGAGTAGCCCTGGTTCCCAGTTGCCCTTTTCCAGTCCCTTTTCTGCTGGGAGTCTTTGTGGCTTTTTACCCCCTGATGCCAATTGAGATGTTTTTATTCCTGAAAACCTCCAGTTGCTGGTGCTGCCAGCACAGAGCTCCAGCTCAGGGGAAAGTGGGAGCAGAATTCCAGACATGCTCCTGGCACAGCTTCAATTAAAAGGTGTTGAAAGAGCTGGATTTTGCCATTTTGCAATGCTGGGATTTTTGTCCCTGTTAAAACCTTGGGGATCCCTGGGAAAGGAGCTTGATCCTGGCTTTTTCTGCTGGGTGAGGAAGAATTTATAGTCACCCCCCCTGCTTTGACCCAGTTATGAAACCCTTGCCTGTAAAAGTATTAATTTGGGGACTCTGAGCCATTGCAGTGTGAGAATTCCAGCAGTGGGAGCTTTCCTGGAGAGCCACCTCCAGTTCAGCCATTAAAGGCTGGTGATAAATCTGGTAAACTCAGTAAAATAGATATTCCAGCGTGCCATGAACCTCCCTCATTACTCTGGAATTAATCAATGACTTGGATTTCTTTCTCCCCCCCATCAGCCGTACTTTCACAAGGTATAATTAAAATGAAAAAAGCTCTAGTTTTCCTTTTTGTTCAGCCCTGCTGTTGTTGAACTATGTGTGGTTTGGACTTCAGCCCTCCAGAATGTTGGCAGAAGGTCTTGTCTGGAAAGAAATGGTAATAATGCTTTTGGGGTTGAAAAACGGGAAAGGAAAGATTGCTGCAGCAGGGATGGTTCCAGGCACAATGTCAGTGTGCATATATCTCTATATCTCAACACACTTGGATTTGTGTTATTTTATAGAGATACTCATCATTTTGGTGGTTTTTTTCAGGTTTGAGGATTTTTACTTCATTGTAGCCAACCATCTTTTTAAACTTTCTGTGTGGAGCTTAATGCAGTAGCTAAAATTGCACGTGGAAATAACTGCAGTTTAAATGTTGCAATGTAATTCAGCTGAAATGACAGAAAAGGGATCTAAAACTGTCTTTAATGTGAGTTGCTTCTCTTTCACTTTCTGAGTATGCAGCAAAAGGTGACACCCATCCTTCCCCCTCTTGGGGTCACAGCCCTAAGCCAGGGGTCCCTGTGCTGGACTGGCCTGGGCTTTGTGGGCATTCCAGGGGAGGGGAGAGGGCACATGGCACGGGTGGGTGCTGGGACCAGCTCTTCTGAAACATAGAAACATTTCTGGTTTGTAAATTTGAGCTCTGGACTGGTGGCAGCTCTTTCTGTCTGGTCTTGGGGCATTAATTCATGGAATGGTTTGGGTTGGAAGGGGCATCAAAACTCACCTCGTTCCACCCCCTGCCATGGCAGGGACACCTTCCACCAGCCCAGGGTGCTCCAAGCCCCGTCCAAGCTGGCCTTGGACACTTCCAGGGAGGGGAGTGCTCATCCTGCCAGTCCCAGTGCTGGCCAGGCTGTGCTGGGAGGCTGTGGGGGTGTCTCCATGCTGGCAATGTTGGAGGGCTGGGAATGCCAGCCTGGAAATGCTGTGAGGACACAAATAGCTTTGTGCAGTGACACGGGACATGCTGTGACACTGTGCTGGGGGCTGGAATTCTGTTGCTGTTCCAGGTCCAGCCAAGCCTAGGAATTATCTGTGTGTGTCTGTGCAGACTGGAAGGGGAAATGTGCCCTGCTTTGAGCTGCAGAGTGGTGGTTTCTTTTTCTTGGATGTGTTAAGAATCCTCTCCCAACAGCAGTGCTGATGCTTTTGTACTGGTGAGGGATTGCCTTGCTGGTCCTGGGGGTCAGGATACCTTAATAAACCTTCCAGGGTGGGCTGCCCATCATTCCCTGGCAGAATCACGGGCAGCAGCTCCCCCAGCTCGCCCTCTCAGTTGAAATCAGTTCTTGTGGAAAGCTCTATTCAAATCCAGGCTCCAGCTCAGAGTTCCTCTCAGCCTCACAGCCTTAACTCCCGTGTAGTTTGGTTTTGTGCCGTTGTTCAGCTCTGTTTGATGTCCCTGCTCTGGCTGGAGGGACGCCTGTGTCACTGTGTCCATGTGGTGTGCTGGTGGCCAAGCCAGGATTCCCAGCTGCTCCTGGGGGGCTGTGGAGGCAGAGCCTGGCTCCTCCAGCCCCCTGTGCAGGAGGCAAGGCCACAGCACCCCAGCCTGGGGGCTTTCCCAGGGCCAGGTGTGAAGCTCAGCTTGGACCAGAGGGATCATAGCTGGGGTTGTTTCTCCTGGTGCTGGGTGCTTTTCCTTTGGGAAAGGCAGATGTGAAACCATGAGTGAGAAGTAGACCCTGAATCACTCTGAGGCACTCGCAGTTCAGGGCTGGGAATACTTGGTCCTTAATTCCCTCTGGCCATAATGCCAAGAGCTCCCTTTTGGAGCTGCTTGTGAGGAGCAGGAGGTGCAGATGTTGCTGAGGGTTTGAGTTTAGAAGCCCCTTCTGTACCTTTGTGATTTTGGGCAGCCAGTGGAGCGAGGGAGTGTTGAAGCACTTGAACAAAGAATGTCTCTGGAAGTGGCCACTGGTCATTCTGGCACAAACTTCCACCAAAGCTGCCATTGTTTTTCTCTTAGTTAAACAAGTCAAGCTCACGCTGGGCCTTTCTTCTCCTGCCCTGCAGTATAATGTTGGCTTTTATGTGTCCCCGGGGCCCACACCCGGCCGTGGGGTGGGCCAGCACACAGATGCATTGTTTGGGGTCCCACATTCCAGGCAGATCAAATGCTCCTGCCCCACATCAGCTGCACATCTGCAACTGCTCAGCCCGCCGGGGCCAGGTGCTGGGCAATTACCAGGTTAAAGGCAGCGAGGGCTGCTGCTTCTCTGTCCTTTCTGTTGAGTTGTGCAGCCTTTGATTCCCTCCAGCTGGTGAAACAGTCAGCCTTGGTTCAGGCATGTGTGGAAGAGAGCTCATTTCATGCTTGGAATTGTAATTATGTTCTTTTCTTTCAAGCTGCCAGCGGTAAAAGATGTCTTCCAGTGTGTATTATCTAAATAAGCCGTAGTGTTTAAATGTTTTCTTATTTCATTTTAAGAATGTGGCAAAATAAATTGTGCTTACTCTCCTAGTTTTGGTTCTGGAGCAGTTGATTCCCTGTAGCTCTGCTGGCTCTGGGGAGCTGCTGTGCTCCACTGCAGTGAGGTAGCTTTGGGGAGCAGGTTGGGTAAGGTGGGGGCACTGCCCAGGCCTGCCCAGCTGGCTCTGGTGTCTCCTCTGGAGTGCTGTGATTGCAGTGCCTGCTGTCAGCCATCCTTTCCTTCCCAGCCATCCGCTACAGCTGGAACTGTGGAGTTTTAGGGAATTTCAATCTGGTTAATACATGTGAGCAACAGACAGAGTGAAAACAATGACAGGGCAAGGGGGAAGGGTTTTACTCTGAAGGAAGATTGATTTAGATTAGGTATTGGGGAGGAACCCTGACAGTGAGCACCTATCCCTCTTTTCTCAAGAGGAGGTGTTAGGAAACAACTGTGTGTGGCACTCAGTGCCCTGGTCTAGTGGACAAGGTGGGGATCAGTCACAGGTTGGACTCCACAGCCTTGAAGGTATTTTCCAACCTCTCATTCTGTATCATCTGAGCAAACAATTCCCCTGAATTTACCAGATCTATGAGAGAGGCCCCTGCATGTGCTGTGACCCAGGCAGGGGTTCCTTCAGAGCCCAGCTTGGCCTTTGGGCCTGGAACTCGTGCCTTCCTCACGGAGATGTTTTTCATGTGCAGCTGCTGGAGCTGCTCAGTGAGTTTGGGGTGTGTGGAGTCAGCCCTCAGATCCTCTTTCCCTGTCTCTGGAGTCTGTCTGCTCGGCTGTGGTCTCGAGGAGAGTGCCTGAGAACCATTTCGGTGTCTCTGTGATTGACTGGAAGTCACAGTGGATAAATCTTTCATGATTGGAAACCACTTAAGCCACGAGGTGGCTGGTGATCACTGGGTATTAGTGGAGAGGTTCTACCAAACAATCAGGGCAAATTGAGTGGCAGAACATATAATTTATGACTTCATCCCAGCTCTGTGGGGGCAAGTCAGTGAGAATCGAAACACTGAAAGGATTATATTTGACAGATATTTTAAAGAATGACTCCAGTTAGTGTCATTTATTGCTGGAATGTGTGGACAGATCCCAAGTCAGAGCCCTCACAGGGGCAGTGCCAAAACCAGATATGAAAGAGTGTGCAAGAAAATGAGGGCGCGGGATGTGGCCGAGGGCTCCAATTTTCTGACAATGGGCAGAAAGAATGTTCTGAGGGCTTTTTTTTTCAGACATTTTCCTTTGATAATAAAGTTTACAGATCCTACTTAATGTTTGCTGAAACCCTGGCCTGGGGGAGTTCATTGGAGCTGGTGAGTTGGGAGGTGAAGGTGTCATCAGTGTACAGAGACCAGTTAGAGAAACTTCTGGAATGTTCTGGAAATCACCTCTAGGATATTTTGATTTTTGCCCAGCAATGATATATGGCATAAGAGAAATCCACTGTTCAGTGCTGGAATGGGCCTTGGAAATACCTGGGCAGGAGCTGTTCTGTGCAGTGGGATCTTCCTCTGCAGGCGTGGGCTGGGTAAGGACCCTGCACCCCAGAGGAGGAAAAACCTCCTAGAAAAACCTTCTGCCCTCAGATGTTTTGTGGTGGTAATGCCTCTGGAAGTACTAATCTCTCCTGTCACAGTTTGGCACTCACTCCAGTTCCCAGCAGGGGTTTCTCAGCTAATCCCTGTCTGGAAGATGTTCCCTTACCTTACATTAATTTCTGATCCCGACATCGTTGGAGGGTTTGTGTTCAGCTTAAATAAATACACCCCAGAGTGAAACCCCAGGGCAGTGTGAGTAGCTGGGAGTGTCCCTGGTGCCCTCCTGGGTGCCACTCACCTCCTCTTTCCAGCCATCCCCAAACCCCCATGTCAGTGTCATTCCCTTGAAATTCCCTTTGACCCTGGCTAAATTCTTTGAGAATTTTCATTTCTGCTGCAGGATTTTCCTGCTGTGAGTAGCAGATGTTCTCACTTTAGCCCATGAATGACAGCTCCTGAATGAAACATCTGCCTTGCTGCTGGAATTGTCCCCAAACACTGCCATGCCTGAAAGGCAGTCTGGAGCTCCGTGGAGCCAGCCCTGCCCGTGTTCCTGTGCTCCTGGAAGCAGAGGCAGCTGCTGGTGGTGCTCTGGAGGCAGCTGGTGACCTGATCCATCCGTGCTGGGACTCTTCTCTGGGCTAGATTTGTGCCCATGACACAGGTTTGCTGTCAGTGTGTGCAGGGGAGGGTTGTCCAAAGCCCTGTCCTGCTTCCCTCAGTGTAAGTCCATGAAAACATTGAGGGAAAAGGAAGAATCACAGACTTCAACCTTTTCAGTTGTCACCTTTCTCCTCTTGGTTTCCTTTTTGTGAAGTTTTAGGCCTGGATTAGGGCTCTGTGTACTACAAAGGCATTCCAGTGTGGACATGGTCAGTCCAGGGTCTGCTGGTTTTATTCCCAGATTTTGTGACTAAAATTCTCAGGAGCTGAAGTTTCTGCCAAGTCTCTGCTATGGCCCCAAGGAGAGGAGGGGGGAAAAACCCTTTAGCTATAAAACATTTTTGATTACCTTTTTTGGGGTTAGATTTGTGCAAACAGCTCAAAACAGAGTTTTCAAGTAATCTTAGTTTTAAAGATGGCTTAGCCTACAAGGGCTTGACTTTGCTTGATTTTTTTTGTCCCCTTCCCAATGGAAGGGAAGCTCCTGGTGATGCAGCTCGAGGGGTTTGTGCTGCCCCCCAAGTTTCGTAGCTTTGGCCCTGCCTGGGGTTGAAAACACTAAAGCTTGGTCTTGAATTCAGACCTGGTCTGGTGCTTGTCTTGACAAAAGTGATGCTGGAATTATCTGCCTGGGCTCTGCTGTGCCTGGGTGAAGGTTCTGCTGGGCTTTGGAGGGGGCTGTGGTGTCTGAAGAGCAGCCTTGAGAACAGGAGCTGGCAGTCACGCTGTGGGCAGGCTGTGTAAACTCAGGCTAAAGATAATTTATGGTTTCTAAAGCTGCCGCTGAGTAAAACTTTCCAAGGCTGGCTCTGACCTGGCTCTCGTCACTGTAAAACCAAGCACAGTCATCTCAAAGTAGCATTTTGAGCTGTGCTGAGGGGAAGGAGGAGAGCTCTGCCTTCCCAAGGGCTCCTTTGGCTGCAGCTCTGGCAGAGCACGAGCGACTCTCCTTTCAGACGGGAGCTGCGGGGTCACTTCACTGTTCCCAGAGCTTTAAACTCAGCTTTAAACCTGGCTTGGAGCATGGTGGTGCTTTTTGCCCGGGTTCTCTCTTGCAGCAGATGTGATGTCAGGGCTGTGAGAACCCCCTGGGCTGTCTCTGCACCACCGGTGTCTCTCTCTGTGCGGGGAGGACTTTGGGTCACGCCGGGTTGAGCTGTTGGCAGCGACACTCGTGTGTTGGCAGGAGCTTCCCCAACAAGATGCTGGAGAGCAGGGGAAGATTTCTCCTTGTTTTTGCAAATTAGCAAATGAAACCCTAAATAACTCGCTAAACTCAGTTTCCTTCTGTTGGGTTAAGAGGAGGGGAGCTCTTGGAAACCTTCGAGATCCTAATTGGCCCGAGCGTGCTAAAAACACCTTCTTTCTACCCCAGGCACTGCTTCTTTCCAATACATTTGGCTCCTTCGGTGGCAAATCATTTTTATAACACTTGAGAAACTGTGTAGCTTCAGAAAAACAGGATGTGTGCCCTGCCTTATATTTTGGATTTGCTTTCCAAGTATTTTTGGGGTTGGTGGAAGCACAGCCCAGCCCCATTTTGGGGCGTTGGGGCCCTGCCTGTTGCTTTGGTGCTGGTTGGGTGATAAGGGCACACGGTGTCCCTTCATTGTGTGGTTTTATATTGGAGCACAGATACAGGATGGGCTCCCAGGCCCTCCCCTCCTTCGGGGGAACTGAATTTCTCTTTGCCAAGGCCAGTTCTCTATCAGCTCCCAACCAGGAGCCTGCTGAGGTCACATTCAGATACTGTCCCCCTTCCCCTCCCAAACTGGGGACAGAGAGTGTCTCATCTCTTCCTCGGGCTGATAACACCAATTCCACCCTCACACAGAAAGCTCTGGAAGTTCTTTCAGCTAATACAGTGTTGTTTCTAACCCTTCCCCAAGATTTTCTCTATTAGACAGTTGGTTTGTTTTTAATGGCTTTGCCCACTTAATTTTGCATCTGAAATGCTCATTTTAATTGAAGCTCCCCGTGAGCTGCAGAACTGCAGGATGTGGTGGAGGTCCCCTTTGGATCTCAAAAGAAGCCAGGATTATAAACAAGCTCTGGTAGGGCTTGGAAACCTGGGAGGAGGATTTGTTGGGCATATGGGGATTGCTTGGGCATGGAAGGGGATGGCAGGAGAGGGAACTGAGGGGGAAGATGGAAAATGTCACCAACAGTCAGTCTGAGATGGAGTTCATGTGACAACAGTGGCCAGCAGCGCTGGGAATGTGAGACTGTTTCTCTGCTAATTAAAATACCTGTTTGTAACTAGTTGTCAGGGTGAAGAGCCAAAGTCTGGGTCCCTTCTGAGGCTGTGAGGGTTTTCCTCTGAGCCAGGAGATGAGGCTGCCCAAGAGGTGCTGACGTGTCCCAGCTCCTTCCTGGCAGGAGCCGAGTGCATGTCGGGGTGTTCAGTAATTCAGATACCCCAGGGCTTTGGGGGCATCTGGAGGGAAGAAACCCTTGTCAGAAGGGCTTAAGTTTCCAGGTGAGGCAGCAGAACTTTCTCTGTGGTGGGTTCTCCTGTCCCTCCCTGCCTGCTCCCCCTGCCAGGGATGGCACAGAACCCTCTGCATTTCCAAACCCTTCAGTCTCACTTCTGTTTTCTCCCTGCTCGGTGTTTACTGTTTCCAAACAGTGCTTTGCTTTGGAGCATAACCACATTATAAAATGGTTTTTATCTCAAATGACAGGTCTGAGCTCTGGCAAAGGTGACCCTTTGAGTCTCTGCCTCAGAGATTCTCCTGATCCATTTCTTTGCCCATTTTATTCTCGAATGTTTCTGATTTTCTCCCCTTCCCTCCTCCGTAGGGCAGGAAGTGACAGGTTAGCCAGGACCGTGCTGTGTGTGGTGATTTCCTGCTTTTACAGCTCTGTGCAGAGAGCGTGGCAGTTGTTACAGTTCCCCCAGGAAGTGATGTGTCCTTATTAAAGAGAAAACACTGACTTATCACATTTAAGGCCTGGCCTGCTGACTTGTGGTTGCAGGGAGCTTTAAAGTGACAGTAAGCCACTCGTGACCCTCTCCAGTTGTGGTGGGGCAGAAGAGCCCATGGCCACCCTCTGCTGCAGGTCTGGTGACACCACACCTCAGTAAAGGTGGTCTCAGTGTGGTTGTCTTGTCCCTTCCAGGGTGTCTCCAGGCACTGCAAAAATGATCTCAGCACAGGGAGTGTGTATGTGATTAAATCTCTGTAGAATCATGGTATAGTTTGGGTTGAAAGACACTTTGAAGATAATGCTGTTCCAGCCCTGCCATGGGCAGACACTTCCACTAGACCAGGTTGCTCCAAGCCCTGTCCAGCCTTCTGTCAGTGTAGCCCACAGGGATTTGGGTCCTGATTTCAGAGCAAATGCAGTGCCTGGTCTATAAAATGGAGTCCCCTTGCACTGTTCCCCCTTCCCTCTTCCCAAACCCCTCTGGAGCTGGCAGGAGATGCTTGGCCCTGGGCTGGGAAGGCTGGGTGGTGACCTGAGCGTCTCCTGCCTGGCACCACAGCCCCTCTCATCCTTCAGGCTGTGCTGGGGAGCAGTGGGATCACTGCAGCTCTGGGCCCCATTTCCTCAGGAAACCAGGCTAAAAATACCTGGGCAGTGCTCTGGGAAGTGTTGCACATGGTTTGTCCTGAGCAGGCTCTGCTCAGCTTGTCCCCAGCTTCTGTAAATCCCTGGTTCTTCTGTTAAATGTGGCTCTCACGGGCCCTTCCTCATTCCCAACATCCCTCTCGCTGTCCATGTACTGATTCCAAACCCTATTTCATAAAAACAGCCCCCTTCAAATCTTTACTCCAAATTTTAGTATCCTTTTTGCTGGTAGGAAAGCATCTAAATTAACAGGAGCTCTCTGTAGAGAGCAGGAAGCTGCAGTTGGAGTCAGAAGTTGGGACACAGAGGCCATGAAGAGTTTTCCTTTTCGTGGAGGTGATTGATTTCCTTGTGGATGGCAGTGGGATCTTCTTGGATTTGAGCATCACAGCTCAAATTGTGGGGTGTGGGGCTGCAGGTGGGCTCTGTGTGGGTGCTCTGAGGGATCTTTGCTTGTTTTGGGGAGATGGAGCTGCCCAGGGGTGTCAGGTGTGGGATCACCCACATTTTGGGTGCTTCATCTCTTGGGGGGGTTTGGTAGGCTGGGAGGCTTTAGGTGTATCTGGGGCTTGGAGCAACTTGGTCTGGTGGGAGGTGTCCCTGCCCATGGAATGAGAGGAGGTTTGAGGTCCCTTCCAACCTAAACCAGTCTGTGATTCCAGGATTGTTGTATTTTTGCTTTAAAAGAACAAGAGGAGGGGTTGATGCAGGCAAGAAGTTGGAGTGTGAAACTGGGGCATGGCCTGGGGTGCTGCTCCCTGCCCTTCATGCCGTGGTGGTGGGGGGGGAAAAGCTGCTCCCATTGCTCCCAGTAGCACAGCTCCCATTGCTCCCAGTAGCACAGCTCCCATTGCTCCCAGTGCCACTGCTCCCATTGCTCCCAGTACCATCCCCTGAACCCCAGCCTGGGATCATGAACAGAGTCTGTGGGAAGGGATCTCAGGCAGGAGATCTGCATGAGGGAAGTTGACTTTCATGGATGGTAAAATAGTTCCTGTTTAAAAAAAAATTGGGGTTTTTTTCCAATATTAATTGAAAACCTCACTCAAACTAAGGCTGTTTCTCTGCTAAAGAGCTTTGCAACATCCCACTGAAATAACAGACAAATTGAAGCTGAAACATTACATTTTTTTCCACAAATGTGGCCATGCTCCAGGACCATAAAAAGAGTTTGGAAAGGCTGTACAACACATGTTAAACAATTTTTTACTTGAGGCACCTCTAGAAACATTTCTTTTCAAATAAATTAAATATTTAACTTGAAAAATCATCCTTTATTTTGATGAAAAGTCTTTGGTAATTAGAAGCAGAATGTTTTTTTCCTTAGCAGATGCATATTAAGAAAGTGATACAACAGCAAATAACACAATAAATACAATTGGAATTGTATTAATCAGTGATTCTACTTAAGGATGTTCCTTTCAAAAGCAAATGTTTGACTTTACTGGCATAAACAACTCTTGTTTTTTTAGCAGTTACTGTGGAGTAGACCCTAAACCAGAATTAAAGAAATGAAGGATTGTGTGAGTTAGTCTGTGAATAACTGGGCAGCACAGAGTATTAATTAATCCAACTCCAGTGTGGAAGCAATGGGCACTTCCCAGATCTTTGGAGCTTGTTTTTAAATCAGAGGGTTGTGAAGAGAACTGGAGATTGAGTCAAGCTGTGAAATGCCAGTGATATGTCATGTGTTCACTATGTATTATTTTCAGTTTTTACAGAGGAGGAAATTTTGATATTTAAACTCTTGCAAATGTCAGCTGGTTCTGCACAAAATAATCTTTTGAGTCTGAGCCTCCCCAGGAGCTGCATGTCACCAGGAAACCTCCTGGGAGAGGAGAAGCAGGGAAGTTGTTCCTTCTGCCCAGCTCAGAACAAAGTTCTGGGGCAGAGGATGCAGTTGAGGGGTAGGAAAGTTGTGGAAGATGGATGTGTGGGAGTTGTCCTTCAAACCCCAGAACTCAAGGCCAGGTTGGATGGGGCTTGGAGCAGCCTGGGGCAGTAGGAGGTCTCTGTGCCCATGGCAGGGGGTGGGACTGGGTGAGCTTTAAGGTCCCTTCCCACCCAAACCATGCCATGACTGCACGAACTCCATTCCCCCAAAGCTGTTGCTGACATGGCATTTATTGATACAGGATATGAGACTTTGGATAATCCCCAGGCTGACTCTGTGTTGAATTCTCCCAAAACTGTAGGCAGGACCAGGAGCTGCCTTTGGAAGTGCCACTTGGCACTTGGTGAGGCTCCTGCCTGCACATCCCACTGGGGCTGTTGGAGCATCTCTGGGAAAGCAGCTGGAGGTGCAAAATGCCTCTGCCACCGTGGCCTGGGGGAGTTGTCACACTGGGAATTTCTGTGTTCATTAGTCCCATGATAGGAAAAATCCTGTTCCTGGTGACTTCCAGTATTTTTCCTAAGCCTTGGTAGAACTCACTTTAATGAAAACTAGAACCCAGCAGACTTTATATAGCAACCAGCCCGACCAGTTCCGGTGTCCCACCTCCCTGGGAGGGAGTGCTAAGGAGCTGGTTGGTCTGGATGCTTCTAAGGATGGTATTTCAGGTGTAAATGTGGTTAAATCTCACCCATGAAAGCGTGTGTTTTAGCCCAAGAATGCTGTGCTCACACCCAGCGAGGAGGGTGGTGTCAGAGCTGGGGTCACAACAGAGAAAAGGAGGGGATTTTGCTGATGGCTCTTCCTGGCCTGTCTGCTCTTTGGGAGGAAGGCCAGGAAAAAGCTGCTGTGTGTTCTCTTATGGATGGGGGAGTGTTACGTGCTTGTGGTTTAAGAGCAAGTGCTTTTATTCTGAGTGGTGGCTTCTGTGTCTTCACTGGGGGGCTGGAGGACTCTAAAACCCAAAAGCTGGGTGGTGGATTCCAGGTCTGTCCTCCTCCTGCAGCCCTGGGGGTTCAATTCCAGCTGCTGAGAGCAGGGATGGGGAAAATCTGTGAAAATGAGCTTTGGCTTCTGTTTGTTTTTAAGACCTGCTCTGTTTTCTTGCCTTGATGTGATGGATCTCCCAAGCCCAAGTGCTGGTCACTCATTGCCACCTCTGCTTGGTGGGTGTCATCCTCTCTCTGCTGTGGCCCCAGCTTGTCTTAGGGTTCAGTAATGGGGTGCAAACGTAGGAGCTGGATTTTGGGAAGGAATTCTTGGCTGTGAGGGTGGGCAGGCCCTGGCACAGGGTGCCCAGAGAAGCTGTGGCTGCCCCTGGATCCCTGGAAGTGTTCAAGGCGAGGTTGGATGGGACTTGGAGCAACCTGGGCTAGTGGGAGGTGTCCCTGCTCATGGCAGGGGATGGAAAAAGATGAGCTTTGAGGTCCCTTCCAACTCAAACCATCCCATGATTCTGTGAAAGAAACTTCCCCAAACCACTTGGTTCCTCAGAGCGACAGCTCGGAAGGAAACAACATTTTAAGACGACTTTCCGTGGAGTTGTCTGTAAATGATGGATCTTCATAGCTGTGAAAATCGTGTAGAAATCCAAACTGGTCACCAGACGTTGCAGAGGTGTTGTCGAAAATCTGCTTGGGGAATACAATTATGGATTTTAGAAAAGCTGCTCGGGGAATGTTATGTGTTGTGGAAAAATTCCTTGGGGAGTGTAGTGGTGCATCTACAGCTCATGAGAGCCAAGGGCAGGTCTGTGTGTGACATGGTGGTGTCACAGGGGATGGGTTGGAGTCAAGTCTTGGAGGTGAAGTGGGAGGTGTGGCCGTGTCTGGAGCCCCCTCCTTGCACTGGCACCTCCCAGGTACATGGGGTGGTCACTGCCTGAACCCCCTGACTCGGGGCTGGTCTCTGGGAAGTGCTGGTGTGGAGGGGCTGCCTTTGCTGTCCAGAGCTCTCCTGGCTGGAAGGCTCAGTCCCAGCAGGCTTCCCTGAGGAGGAGCTGGAAGAGGAAGGGCACATGAGCACCTTGTCCTCATGCAGGTGTGATGCCATTTGGGGTTTGGGGCACCTTGGCCACCCTGCTGGGCTGTGGGAGCCCTGGAGAGGGAATGCTTGGAGCTGAGTGGGAGCGACCCAGACACACGTGGGGCGAGGTGGTCACAGCCTCCCTTCCTGCTGCCTCCAGGAAACCAGACTGGAGGAATTTTTCACATCTGGCAGCAGTGGTGTGGGGTTTTATTTATTTATTTTCTCCAAGGCAGAGCTGCTTTGCAGTGATTGCAATTCAAGAGCAGCCGACCCAGCCGTACCCACCGTGGGGTTGCGTGCGGTGCCGAGGGCTGATGCAGAGCCTGGGTGGGTCCTGGCCCTTCCCAGTTGGATCTCCCTCCTGCTGGCAGCGTGGCCAGAGCCCGGCGTGGCTGTGGGGCCTGAGTCAGAGCAGCTGCTCCCACATGTCCCTGCTCCTGGGGCGGCTGCAGGGATCGCCCCGTGCCCTTCCCATGTGGCTCTCATGGCAAACACCCCGTTTCAGTCTGCTTTCTCTCTCTGATTCCTGCTTAAATGTTGGATATAAAAATACATTTATTGCGGTGCAGGGACTTGAGACCTTTTCTGCATGTTGTAATTTCTGTTATTAGTCTTAGTTTTCTCTAAACCCATTAAAACGATATTCCATGTGAGCTCCTTCTGCTGCAGTCCAGGCCTAAATGCTTCCCATCGGTTGTGCCGGCCCAGCTGCTCGTGGGCCTGTCAGAGCTGGAGGAGAAACAGCAAATTTTATTTTCATTTTCCTTAAAGAAGGAGAGCTTTTTGGTCTGGCTGTGTTTGTTCCCTGCTCTGGTGTGCAAGTGTGGCAGGTTGCTGAGGTGGGTGGAACAGTTTGATGTGGTGGTGCTTTTGGGTGAAACCTTGGGTGTGATGAGGAGTTAAAAGTTGATTAAAAGGGGTCTTTAAAGGTGGTGCAGTTATTAAACACCAGCTGTGGTTTTCAGAGTCTTGGCTCTGTGCTTGCTGTTGAATGAGCCACTTGGTGCATATTTAAAAACATGACTAAAAAGGTTAAGGTGGTTGAATAAGTCAGTGGTGTGACGGCAGCAGAGCCCACGTGGGTTTTGGTGTGCCGTGGTGGGGTCACCTGTCTGGAACAGGCTGGGATGGTTCCTGCAGGGACGAGTCCTGGCAGTTACCTGGGCTTTGTCCTAGGGACTTAAAAATCCCTTGGATAGGGAAAGTGGATCAAATGGAGCCAGAAGTCAGAGAATCACAGAATAGTTGGGTTTGAAAGGGACCTCTGGAGATCATCCAGTCCAAGGCAGGGTCACCTGCAGCAGGTGGGTCTGGGATGTCTCCAGAGAGGGAGACTCCACACCCTCCCTGGGCAGCTGTCCCAGGGCTCTGCCACCCTCCATGGAAAGAAGTTCTTTTTCATGTTGAGGTGGAACTTCTTGTGGTTTAGTTCATGGCTGCTTCTCCTTGTCCTGTCACTGGGCACTGCTGAAAAGGGCCAGTGTTGTGCTGTGAGGCTGCTCTGTCTTTGGGGTGAAGGGATTTTCCCCCTCCCTACAGATGCTTTCTGTGCTTCATCGTGGTTGGGCAGTGAATTTGATTCCTTGAGATGAGCTCTGGGTTTGGAAGCTGTGCCCGTGTGTTGCTGTTCCTCAGCTTTGCTGGGGCTGGAGCTCTGTAAACCCAGGTTTGCCATTAGAAGTGATGTCCCAATGGAGGCAGAGCCCGTGTGTGTGGTGGGAGAACTGGGAAAGAGGAGCCGAGCACGGAGCCCCCCGCTGCCATCCCCACCCTCTCTCTTCCTCCCAGCCTATTGTTGGCACTCCCTGGATCTTGTCCCCAGGAATGAACTCGTCCCCAGATCGCGGCGCCGGGGACGCCCCAATTTTCCAAGCTTCCCTGCACCTGTCGGATGCGCTTTCCAGCCTCGGCCTCACAGAGCTGTTTGTCATTCAGGGGGGACAATGTCCCCTTGTGTGCCGGGCTCCCGGCCCTGCTGGCGCAGGGGCTTCCCATGTGAAATGAGACGGGAAGACAAATTGCTTCCAGAGCGGCGATGCTGCTGTCACTCACATCGCCCTTATCTGGGTTAAGTACAAAAGGGGGTGAGGAGAACACGGGGGGAGAAAAGAGCTTTTTGAGGACTGGGGGGATTGGCCACAGGCCCGGATGGGCTTGAGCTGATCCCAAGCAGAGGGTGCACCGAGATCCCCGCTAGAGCTGAGCAGCTCCCTGCTCACATTTGCAGGAGTAACTTGGTTCTTGTTCCAGGTTTCTTTTCTGAGGAAACCTCCTGGTTCTGGTTCTGCTCTGCTGCCTGGGGATGTCACAAAACCTTGCATGCGACTGGTCTTTATGTTCGTCTTTAAGTTTTACTGTAGGAGAATCCTGTGGTTTTTGCATGTGCTTCTGTCTTAAAGAAGACACAACAACATGACAACAATTTTGTTGTTCTGATAATTAAATAGAAGTACAGCCCAGAATTTTAAATAAATGCCAGATTAAAGTTTGGTGGAGGCAATAGCCAAGGCCAAGTCCAGGCCTTGGAAAGCACAAGGATTTTCATAAGCTGTTTCCTAGTAGTTATAATTTCAATAAAATTTAAAATTTCTCATGGTTTGGGAGATCTTGACGTTTCTATCTTGTCCTGGGTAAAGGCAAAAGCAGATTTCAGTTGGCTGTTCCATTAGGAAAGAGTGGAGAGAGGAGCCTGTCCATGTTCTCTGCTGGCTGTGGGAGTGACCCCTGGTTGTGCTCGGCTCCGTGTCACTTTAAGGGCTGCATTATCGTATTTCATGAGTGGCAACTGCAGCATCAGCACAGCGGCCACTCGGGCGTTCACTGCTGGCAACCCCTGGAATGTGGAGCAGGATGCTCCATCCCAGCCTGCTGGGGGCAGGGGGTGAGTGAGGGGACAGCAGCGTCCCAGCTGGCTCCTGCATCCCGGGAAATGGAGGGGGAGTCACCAGTGGAGTGAAGGATGAGCAGTGAAGGGAGGGATTGTGGGGAAGGCAAGGAGGGCTGCAAGGTTGTAGGGAAGGGGTTTCTGGAGCAGATTTTTGGATGGAAGCGTTCAAGGCGAGGTTGGATGGGACTTGGAGTGACCTGATCTAGTGGAAGGTGTCCCTGCCTGTCAGAGGGGGTGGAACAAGATGAGCTTTAAGGTCTGTTCCAGCCCAAACCAGTCCATGGTTCTGTGGCAAACCAACACTCTGGTCCTGCTGCAGCCCACTGGTGACCCTTGGAAGCTGGACCAGTAAGGGTTTAATGGAGTTAGCAAAGTGTTACTTCATGTTGTATGTGTTTGCTTCAAGGCTTCTTGTCCTCTTACCACACTCCCATCCCTGCAAGAGTTCTGAAAACAACTGGACTTTGGGGTATGGTTTAGTGGGCATGGTGGGATTCAGTCAGATGTTGGATTTGATGATCCTGGAGGTCTTGCAGTGGGACCAGTGTGGAGGAGGCTGGCAGGAGCTGTCTGTGTGTGACTTCCTCATTAGGGCTGGGGGAGGGAAAGGAGGAAAGGGAAAGGCTCAGTCAGCTCTCTGCTTGTGTTGCTTCTCTCAGCAAACTCCGTTTCCTGGGTCTGGGGCAGTGGTGGATTTGTGGGGCTGTGTCGGGGAGTTTCCCAGCATGGAGATGCTCGAGGGAGGGAGAAGCCTCGTGCTCAGTCAGGGGGTGGCTGAGGGAAAACAACTCCTGAGCCGGGTGTTAGCCTGGACAGGAGGATGTGCAGCGCATCTCATCCCCAGCTCTGGGCACAGGGAGAGGGGATGTAGCAAATACAATATTGGGAAAGATGAAAAAACGAGTGGGTGGCAATGAGAAGGAAGAGGAGGAGACAACCCAGACGATGAAGGAAAACAGGATCTTCTGTAAGAGATGGGAATACTGGAAGGAAGCCAGGAAGGAAGCCTGAGAAAATGGAGAGACCACTAGGAAGGCTGGTGTTGCTCTGATAATTCCAGCAGGTATTCCTGGCATTCAGCTTCCAGAAACTGCAAAGCCTTTGAAAGCCTGCTCAAAACCATCAATGTGCACAGAATAATGTGAATGTACTCGAGTTAAACTTTTATTGTCTTGCCATTTTTTCCAAATGGGATTTGGTGTGTGCAGTTGACCTGTCCAAGGAGGGAGCTGACCTTGGGAAGGGCTTGGGGTGTCACCATGTCTGGCAGGGAATGATTCACATCAGAGGATTCAGGCTACTCTAACTGATTTAATGGATTCTTCTGTGGATTCTGATGAGGAATTCGCTTTCAGAGGCGGTGTGGGCAGAAAAGTCTTGTGCTGTGTGGATGGTGCCTGAATCCCCTCTTGGTCCAGCAGCAGTGGGTGTGGGACCCTCTGGATCCCTCCAGCCTGGCTGAGCATGCTGAGGCGAGCTGGGAGAGGAGATGCTGTCCCAGCTCCTGCTCTCTGGATCCCTCCAGTGTGCTGAGCTGAGCTGGGAGAGGAGAGGCAGCTCCAGCTCCAGCTCCGGCACCGCATCCATTGGTTAGTAAAAATAGCCTGGCTGCTGGCGTCAGTGCCAGGCCTCGCATCTGGCTTCCCCGAGCTGGTGAGCAGCTCCAGCCCTCCCTCCTTTCCTCCCTCCAGACAGGGTCTGCTGGAGGACACATGGTGTGTGACGGCTGCCCTCGGCCCGGCCTTTGGGAGTGCCTTTGTGCTGGGGGCTCCCTGCAAACACCCCTCTGATCCCACAGTTGCTGCTGCTCATTTACCCTATCCTAATAAAACAGGAATCAATCCCTGAGTGGAACCAGCAGCGGCTCCTGCAGCCTCAGGGCTGGTTGGGAGCTTTGGGGCTGTGCAGGGAAGAGGTGAGCAGCCAGCTGAGTGTGCAGATCGTGGTTTGCTCCCCTCTTGCACAGGTTTGCCTGAGTAGGTGTTTAGAAACAGTTTGGATGGAGTCGGCTGGTTCAGTGTCGTGATTGCTTTTTTTAGGCTTGCTTTTTTCAGCATTGGAGCTCGGGAAAACAGGGAGATACCAAGTGCAGGCAGGAATGCTCTCTTTGTAGACATGGAAAGAGACCTTGAAAAATTGCCTTGGAAATTCACTGGTGTGTTTGCAATTGCTCACCTGCATGACTGGCAGTGAACAGTGAGCATTTTGCATCCTTGTCTAAAAAATTAAATTATTTGAGTTCCAAAGGGTGTTGCAAAACTGTTCATGCTCAGGCTCAGCTGAGTGTGACCCTGTGGGCTGAGCTCAGTTCCTACCCACTGATCCCTGTCCCAAACCCAACTAACCCCCTTTGCCAGCTGATCAGGGGTTTAGCTGCTGCCTCACACGTGCCAGGAAGAATCATTTACCCAAAAAACCTGCTGTGGGTGTTTTGTGCTTTGATGTCAGCCCGTGATCAGCTCTCCCTCGCTGACAGGGCTTGCTCTGCTCGCCATGGAAGGGCCACAGGGGATTCCCCTTCCCGTGAGCCCGGATGGCTCCTGCTCCCCAGCAGATGTTCCTTCCGTTTGCAGCCCCTAATTCCTAATCCTTCTCAGGAGAAACCTCTCAAAGGGAGCTTTAGGATGTGGTGAGCTCCTTCTTGAGCTGTTCACAGCCCCTCTGAGCCATCCATCCTGCCGGGGAGGGAGGGAGCCAGGAGCTGAGCCCACCCCATTGCCGATCCAGTGCCATCCAGCACTTTGGTGCTTTTCCTTCTGCAGCCTCAGCTCTTCCTGCATCACTCTGTGGAGCTGGAGCTGATGACACGCTGAGTCTCAGGAGCTGGGAACCAGCTTAGTAGGTGGGTGAGGTTTTCCCAGCTCCACGTTGGTGTTGCTGCTCTGGTGAAGCCGTTTCTGGAAGGCTGAGGGTGCCACAAACCCACCCTGTTGCCACATCTCAGCTGAGGAGGTTTGAGGAGGAGGGGGCAGGACCCTGCTGGGTGACTGAGTAGAGATCCGTGTATTTTGGGCCAGCACAATTTGGAAAGGGCCACCAGCACACCTGGGATCCTGGCACTGAACCTCGCTGCTGTCACTGGGAGCTTCCCTTGCTGCTGTTCAAAGTAGAAGGGGTTTTGTTGTAGTAACTGGAAAAATATTTCCAAGTTATCAACAGATTTGTTTTCAAACAGCTCGTGGGAAGCCCTTGGTTCTGTTTTTGGGGAATTCAAAGCAGTTGGTGACATACCTTGTGGAGTTGCTGCTCTGATGAACATTCCATGGTTTTAACATATATGGGTGGTCCACGTGCTTGAATTTGGGAACACTTGCCTGTTGTTTCTCCAATCTGCCTGTTCTAGTGCCATAATCATATTTGTATCATAAAAACCTGTTTAAAGTGTTCACTGAGTAAAGGAGAAATGAGTGTCCAGAGAATGTGTAACTTGGGAGTAGTGAGAGGCACAGCCAGGCTACAGGAGGAGTGAGGAATGTGCCCTGGCCACCCACAGGTTCTGGATTTGCTCCTTTGGAGCTTTCCAAGGCTCAGACCCAGGTGCTTTGTGTCCTGAGTGGTGGAGTTGGTGTTTCTGAGTGCTGGGGAGGCTGGGGGTCCAAGGTCTGTTCAGTGCAGGGGCTTTCCAGGCCTCTCTGCACGGTGGTCCCTGCCCCAGGGTGTGCTGGAGGAGGGACAGGGCTCCTTTCCACCTTTTTAAAAAGAATTTAGGTCAAATACTGCAGTTGTGAGAGCAAAGTCCAAGCTGGTCATTAGTCTGTGGTTGGGTCATCCCTGGGCCTTCAGCCCTGACCTCCTGAAGTTTGGAGTGAGATCAGCAGTGGGTCAGTGGGTGCTATTCAGGTTTTTAGGACTCTTTTTTTAGGACAGTTTGGCAAATATCTGGTGGCTGGAGCTATTTCATGGTAGGCTGTGAGATATTTCATTTGAAGCACTAACATAATTTGATTTTTGCTTGAATTTCTCACTTCCCCTTAGCCAGACAAGGCCAAGGTAGCCAAGCCTGGGCTGAGCAGTTCTGCCTGGGCAGCTCCTGAGCACCCTCATTTCCCATGTTCTTTAGAGGAGGAAGGCTGGTTGAGCTGCAGGATTTGCAGGTAGATTTTCTTTACCTAAAAAGATTTCATTCCATAAAAAGAACAGCTCTTTGCTTAAAATGATGCTCTGTTTAGTATTGCCGTAAATTATTTAGAACATAGTGATGGTAAGGAAACAAACCTGTATGGGGAGGGGTGTGATGTGCATGGTTAATCTCTGCTCTCTGTATGTCGTGGAAAGCATCATCTTTCATTTCAGTCACTGATCAGCAGCTCCCAAACCTGCTCCATGGCCTGCCAATCCTGAATTCCGAACAACAGAGTTCACAGCTCATGCTCAGAGCAGCATCATTCAGCCTCAGCTGCTTTTATGCTCTCTTTGTGTGGTCAGTCAGCTTGAAAATTTACCTGTCTGTAATGAAAAAAACATAATTGTGCCTTTTGCCTGAGGTTTTGGTGAGGTTTAATTTATTTTAGCTCAGTGTTGAGGCTGCAGTGGTGGGTGCTGGCAGTGGGAGTGTGGGGTCAGCTCATGGTCCTTGTGTTCCTGGGGTGCTCGTGGGCCCTTCTCCCCAGTTATTCTGTTTATTTCTGCTCAAGACTGATGCTTGTGACTGGTTGGAGGTGCAAACTTTACAGGCTGCCCCTGCCTGTCCCCTCTTGCTGCATTAATGTGTCCCCTCCCCAGGGAGCATTGGCCATCCTGGTGATGGTCTGAGCTGGTGACTAACCCAGCTCAGGAATTCGTGATGTTTTGGGGGTGTTTTGCTTCTTGTTGGCACTCTACCCCAGGCAGTGCCAGGCTCTCAGCCCTGCCCATGGCTGTGGGCACCCAAGGACCCCTCCCCGTGCTCATCCTGCCACAGCAGGGTGTGAGTCTGGGTGGGAACAAACCAAGGAACTAAAATCTTATCTCCATGGCTCACGGTGTTTTGGTTTTTATCTCCACTCCTGCCTCTTAACTTATAAATGGTGTTACCCAGTGCCAGGATCAGCCCTGGGAGATGATGCTGCCCATGAGGGAGGTCTGGCTGTGCCCTGGGGTGGGTGGGGATCCTGCCTGGTGGGACTTTGGCACTTGCTCCAAGTTGCCCAGCTTGAAAGGAGGTGGTGGAGTCCCATCCCTGGAGGTGTCCAAGGAATGACTGCGTGTGTCACTCTGCTCTGGGTGATGAGCTGGGGATCAGGCACAGGTTGGACTCAGTGGGCTTTGAAGGTCTTTTCCAAACTTCAGTGACCCTGGGATTCTGTGAAGGGTTTGGGTATTTAAGCTCGAAGGAGCATGTGTTAATTGCAGCGATGCTTTGGAGTTAAAGGAACTGGGATGGGAAAACAGCTCGTTGTTGTTCCTGCTCAGGGTTGAAGGAAGGCACAGTTATATCAAACCCAAACCGATGTGCTGACTCACAGGAAATTTTGGGAGCTGGTTGAAGCTTTTAACATGCCCTTGCAGCAACAGAATCCTTACAACTGGACTCCAGAATAATTTCTCTTAAAAAGCATGGGCTTTGAGGAGGTGCTGTTGTCTGATTGTTATTTTTATTATTTTTTAAGTGATCTCACCCCTGTGCTCCTGCTCCCCTTTTTATACCCTTACCACGCCATCAGCTGCTCTGAATGCTTCCAACTGAAACTAAACAGCAAGAGCTGTGGTGGAGGTAAAACACTATTTTATTTCAGGAGGAGATTGGGGAATCTCTGGGTAAACAACCCAATTGAGCTTCAAAGCCTTTTCAGCCCCGCTGCATTGTTCCTCCTCCAGCCGCTGCCTCGCACCCTAATAAAAGTGGAAATCAGGCGTGGGGGGAGGGGGACGTGGCAGAAAACACAAGCTGAGAAGTGGAGATCAAAAGGACAAACAGAAGCAGAAGGCAGGGAAAGGGAGGCACAAAGAGTCACAGCTGAGCTGCGGAGCCTGGGAGGGCTGGAGGAGAGACAACAGCTATTAAGAGGAGGCCGGGAACAATGGGCTGAGTGGAGCTGGGGTTTGGCTTTCATTTGGGTTTAACAAAGCTGCCTTCCACCAGCACAGCTCCATGGACGCCCCGGCCTTAATTCATCGGGAAAGTTGCTGGTTTGGTGCTCGCTGGGGCTGGAAAGGGGCTGTGGTGTGGAGCTGTCCCTCGTGGGATACAGGGGTCTCCCCGTGGATGGGCCTCTTGGAGGGCCACGGGGTTCAGGGTTGTCTCCCAGTTCATACGTGTCAAAACCTGCCTCAGTTTGGGTTATAGAATCACAGATTGGTTGTATTGGAAGGGACCCTAAAGCTCATCCCGTTCCACCCCCTGCCATGGGCAGGGGCACCTTCCACTCTCTGATTGCTCCAAGCCCTATCCAAGCTGGCCTTGGACACTTCCAGGGATGGGGCAGCCACAGCTTCTCTGGGCAGCTTATGCCAGGGTCTCACCACCCTTATTAGTAAGGAATTTTGAGTTGGTGAGAGTTGGAGGGACTGTGGGAACCATCCAACAGTGGTTCTTTACACTGGGAAAGCCTTGCAGAGCCAGAACGTGCTCCCTGAGCTTCCCCAGCTGATTAAACCAGTTCCCAAACCTGGCAGCCTGCGAGCAAACCCAGCTTTGTTAGCAAAGCCCCCGGCCTTTCAGGGCAAGTATTTATTGTAACAAATCATTTCTGCTGGCTAAAGAAGGAGCAATATTATTTCTGTGGAGCCAGCAGTCCGTGTTGCTGGGGCGAGGAGAGTGGCCCTCGGTGTGATCCCACTCTGGCACCCCCGGAATGTGGGCACACAGCTCAGTCCTGCCTTCCCTTCCCTTCCCAGCTTAGTGCTGGAAGCTACTTAGTCCTTGTCCCATCTGCCTCGCTGCCCTTGGAGCAGTGCAAGTCCTGGGGTGCCCCCGAGGCTGGGGGATCCCTGGGGAAGGAGGGCTTTATCCAGCAGATGGAGAGGCCATTCCTCAGCCTGGGAGCTGGGCTTTGGGAGGTTTTCCTGCTCGGGCTGATCCCAGGATGAGGGCTGTGCCACGCTGTTGGGAGGTGGCTGTGGGCGTTCTCAGGAGTTTCTAGACCTCGGTTGGGTTGCGAAAATAATCACTGGGCAGGTCAGTGCCTCGTATCCTGCTCCTCCCATGCTGCCCATGTTTGCTTTCCTTTGTTTGGGTCCCTTCTTGCTCCAACTTGCCTCCCTCAGCTGTGCTGGATGTGGCTTTGTGGGATGAAGGCTCTACCTGGGTGCTTAATGAAAAGGAGGGGATGTATTCCAAAAATCCTTGGCTGGCTTGTCTGCATGGAGTGCATTGTGAGGGTTGCTGAGCTGGTGGTGGGGAGGGGAAGCGAGCACAGCATTCAGCTGACAGAGCATCTGAATCGCTGGCTGGGGCCCGGGGAGTTCAGGAGGGGGAGGGAGAGTGAAATGGATGCTGAAATCCTGAATCTGCTGCTTAAATTTCCTCTCTCCCTGGAGAGGGAGGGAGCGAAGTTCAGCGTGGCGTGTTTGGCTGGGCTCCCTGTTACCTGCTGTCTCCTCCCGAGCAGAGTGCTTGTGGCAGGGATAAAGGATGGAGCTTTATGGTGGGAGAAAGGACTTTTCCCTTCAGCAACATTTGCTTGTTTGTGGTGGAAGAGCATTAAAAAAAATAATCCAGCATTATTGAGGAGCAAGTGGGCGAATCGCTGCATCGACTGCCATGGTAACTCCTGAAGGGCTTCACCCAGAGCTGTCAGAGCTGGAATTTTAGTGCTGGAGTGACTTTTAACGTAGAATCCTTGCCAGGCCATTTAATTATTTGGTCCCCTCATTTAAAAAGAAAACAGCACCAAACCCCTCTTCTCTGAACTACCTTGTTGTTGATGTTCTCCTCTCTGACCTGAATTCATCTGACCTCTGGGGCCCCGTGTTGAGCACTGTAACTGTGGAAGGAGTGTGAGTGCTGGTGTAGTCATGGAATCATGGAATTGTGGAATGGTTTGGGTGGGAAGGGGCCTCAAAGCTTATCCTGTTCACCCCCTGCCATGGGTACAGACACCTTCCACTAGCCCAGGTTGCTCCAAGCCCTGTCCAAGCTGGCCTTGGACACTCCCAGGGATGGGGCAGCCACAGCTTCTCTGCCCAGCCTGTGCCAGGGCCTCACAGGGAAGAATTTCTCCCCAGTATCCTATCTGAACCTACTCTCTGTCAGTGGGAAGCCATTCCTCTAGTCCTGGCACTTCTTGCTGTTGTAAATACTCTCTCCAAGACTCTCTAATCCTTGTGGAAGGAAGTTCATGGTGGGCCTGAAGCCCAGCAGGTGACTGGGAGACCTCCCTGGGGACCCATCCCAGGGCAGGGTGGCTCCTGTCCTTTGGCCAAAAGAGAATGCAGGACTGAGGGCATTCAGTGCCAATGGGATGGTTTGGTGGGAGCCTCCCATGGATGGACGTGGCGTGGGAGGTCCCTGGGCCTCACACTCACATGGATTGGGGTGTCTCTGGGTGTGATGGGTCCACCAAGACCAGGGTGCTCAGTGATTTGGGGGTGTTCTGTGTCACTGGATCCCAGTATGACGGGCTGTAGCTGCACTGGGAACCTCTGCGTGAGGAAGCCCAGGATTCTGGTCGTGGCCCTGGCAGCTTCCTCTGCAGCACCACCCATCTTAGCTTTGCTCAGCATCCCAACGGAGTTTAAAATGGTTTCATCCTGAATAATTTATCTCCCAGGGAGAGAGAGGCGGTGGAGGGAAGCGGGGAGGGGAGGAGGAGCGGGCATTGTAGGGTGGGGATGGGGGGCACCCCCGGGCACGGACGGGCTTTGTTGCTCTCGGCCTTTTCTGCCAAACAAAAGCTCTGGATCCCGGGAAGAGGCTCCCGTGGGAGCCCCTCTGACCCCTGACCTGCCCTCCTGCCACCTCCAGCACCTCTTTGTCATGCAGGCAGGGCTCGAGGCCGAGGCCGAGGGGTGTTGTGGCTGGTTTGCCACAGGAGCAGGGCACAGCTTGAGTGTTGCCAGCCTTACTCGAGGGTTCCACGCTGGAGGAAGGGCTGCCTCCCTCCCCAGCAGCCACCGTGCTGCCCTACTTCTCGCCAGGCTCAGCCAGCCCTTGCTGCAGCCCTACAAAGAGGTTTGAATGCATTAGTTTACATGGAATTAATCTCCAGATTCCAAACATGCTTTCAAGCTGGTTTGGCCTTATTTTCCTGCAAAAGGAGGCCAACTCCATGTTGTAGGCAGGGGCTGTTGTAAGTGAGGGTTGAGCTGGGGCAGGGAGAGACCAGCACAGGCACCATATTCAGGCTATTAAAAGGAATTTTTGGCTCATGGACAAAACAGATTGAAAAATCTCCTTCTTTGTCACCACATCAGCAGTGATGGACGAACAGAGCGAGGCTGTGGGGTGATCCTGCTGGTAACCACTGTGCTTTACCAATGGGATTTGAGCTCCAGGTTTTCACAGGAAAATCATAAAAAGATTTTAAATGTGCCACAAATCACGGGTGAGGGGAGCGATGGGAAAGTGCTGTTATTGGGGATCAGGAGAAATTGGAATGCTGAACTGAGGTGAAGTGCTCCCAGCAACAGGTTGGTCTGAAATTCCCAGTGCTCCTTTGTCTGCTGCCAGGGAGGGAACAAGGAGCTGGAGTGCTCCCGGGATTTTTTTGGATAGCCTGTCATCCCTGAGAAAGGAACAGTTGTGTGGGGGTGGGGAGCGTTGTATTCAAAAGTGGGTGAAATGGAAATGAGCCAAAATTCTGCAAATTTATAAGGAGCAGCAAACAGAGATTTCTTTGAGGAGAGGTCGGAGCGTTCGCTGCGAGCTCAGCCCTGGTAGGAGTGTGCGAGGAAATGGAAACTGTGCTCCACTCTGCAGGGCTGTTTTCATCCTTTAGCCAGGCAAAGATACACAAAGCTGCTTATTTTGGGAGATGGTGGAATGTTTCTGTAATAATTTCAGCAAATTTTGGTTCACATAGAGCATCTGTAAGAGCAGCACACCCCCAGCTTCGTCGAGTGTGTTCTGTGTGGTGGAGACAAACTGCTTTCCTGTGAGTTTAATGGCTTTAAAGTGACAGAGGGGCAGGGTTAGATGGGATATTAGGAATTCTCCCCTGGGAGGGTGGGCAGGCCCTGGCACAGAATGCCCAGAGAGGCTGTGGCTGCCCCTGGATCCCTGGAAGTGTCCAAGGCCAGGTTGGATGGGGCTTGGAGCAACCTGTGAGAGTGGAAGGTGTCCCTGCCCATGGCAGGGGGTGGAATGAGATGGTCTTTAAGGTCCCTTCCCACCCAAACCATGCTGGGATTTTGTGAGTTTCCCCTCCCTGTTCAGTATCCTCCATCTGCCACATCCTCATGCCTGGCTCCTGGATGAACAGGCAGTGTTCCTGTCCCAAGGATACCTGTCCTGGCTGTGGATCCTGGGGAATTGCTGGGGAGCACATGGGGCTCAGGCAGAGGAAAACATTTAGAGAAGGAGCTGGGATGGTTCTCAGGAGGGAAGGGTTGAGCTGAACACGGGAATATCCCCGCGGGGTCCTCACTGCACACCTGGGAGCTGCTGGATCACTAATAACTCCGATTAGGTCTTCATTTGGGGCTGACAATCCTTCCCCGTGTTGACACGGGGCGTGTAGAAGCACGCAGTGTTTGAAACACAGTATGCAAAGCACCGTGTTAGTAACTGACTCCAGAACATTCCTGCGCTGCAGAGGCTGCCCACAGCCTGCGGATTTCATAAGCTCCTCTCTGAGCTGGCACAGGCAGGACGTGCTGGTGCTGAGCTGGAGTCACAAGAGAGCACGAGCCCTTCCCCTGAACCGTTCCCACAGTCCTCGGCCTTCCCGTGCTGGAGCCCGTGGGTGTTCGGCCTTTCCAGAGGGATGGAGATCCCAACCTTGGGCAGCTTCACCCAGCGTGGTGTGGCCGGAGCCAGGGGGAGCATCCCTTTATCTCGGGGTACGGAGGAGGGCGAGGGTTTGGGGACGTGAAGTGGCCACGAGGCGCAGGGAGGTGCCGTGGTGAGCGCTTGGCAGGGTGCCTGTGGGCAAGCAGAAACCCGAGCTATCTCTGGCAGATAAAGCAGCAGCAGGAGGAAAACACGCCGGTGCCACGAACAGGAGCCTGGCTCGCCTGTAAACAAGTCCTTTCGCAAAAGTGTCTGCTTGGGCCGGCTGGCAGGGCGAGCGAGGAGCCAGGAGCGGGCACAGGGCTGGCTGGGCACGGTGGTGAGACGCTGCAAGGACCGGCTCTGCCGCTTTAAACCGAATCCCAAACCAGCCCCAGAGCCACACGGGGCTGGCGGGGCCCGAGCGCAGCCGCTCGCTGCGAACACACGGAGGAAAAGCCACCAAAATAGAAAATGTCATCATCGCTCCCGGGGCGGCGGGAGCCGAGCGCAGCGAGCGGTGGCAGAGGGGGACAGGAAGTCTCCTCCCCCTCCCCGGGCTGAGCTGATCAAAAGGATGTAAAGCTTGTTTACAACATGTATGCAAAATACAGCGGGGAAGAAATCTGAGGGCTTTGCAGCACGAGTGCACTGGCAGTGAGTGATGTCGTGTTAATGGAGGGCTGAGGCTGCTGAGCTTGTGACCCAAAGTCATGGAATCGTGGAGTATCCTGAGCTGGAAGGGACCTGCAGGGGTTGTGGCAACTCCTGTCCCTGCACAGACACCCCAACAATCCCACCCCATCCCTGTCCCGTTGTCCAAACACTCCCGGAGCTCTGGCAGCTTTGGGGCCATGCCCACTGCCCTGTTCAGTGCCCACCACCCTCTGGAGGACGGGCCTTTTCCTGAGATCTAATCCAAACCCCTTTGACACAGCTCCAGCTGCTCCCTCGGGTCCTGTCACTGGTCACCAGAGCAGAGATCGGTGCCTGTCAGGTCATTGTCACATGGAGGAGCAAAGCAAGGCAGTGCCTGTCTCTGTGGGGTTATAGCCGATGGAATAGATGCTTGGAATGCCTGGTGGAAGCTTCCTGCATCCCTGCTGGGGAAGGCTGGTTGGAAGGAAACCTTCACAGTGCTCCAGGGGTGCTGCCATCCACAGGGCTGAGCCTTTTGGGTAGCACTGGTGCCTGAAGGTGGGAAAGAGCATTTGGGGCTGGATAGATGGATGGTTTAGAGCTGCTTCAGAGTCTGGAATGAAATGGCAAAGGTGTCTCTGGGCTGCTGATGGAGCAGGGATGGACTCAGTTGTGTTGGTGTGTGTGGAAACAGGTCAGCTGCACAGCCTTCAGCCTCACCTCCCTCTGCCTTGGCCAGAGACTCTTCCTTACCTCACCGGGAGTCTTAAGGCTTAATCCATTGTTTGCAAAGCTCCTTAAGATCCTTGTTTGGGAGCGCTGGAATCTGGAGGATTAAAACCAATTTATTTTTGTGTATCTTGTATAATGTGCATCTCAAAGACTTTCCAAAGGAGGAGGAGTTGGGAGCCAGAGGGAGATGGCAGGTCTGGAAGGTAAACATGAGGGAGGAAGCGGCGTGGAAGAACAAAGAGGGGGAAAAGCCAAAGGTTGGTTCCCCATGGAGGAGACTTGGCTGTAAGGAGGGCAGATTTCCAGCCCTGGAGGAAAGGGCTGGATGTAGCAGAGCTGTATTCCCCTTAATCCCACTTTAAGACCCATCTGGTCAGTGCTGCTGCCTTGGGAAGGGCAGTGGGCAGGTTTTCCCTGCTGTGTTTGTGCCCTTTGACTGGGAAGCAGGAGTCTCACCTGTCCTCATTCAGTCTCTTGTGTCAATTCTAAACCACCAAATAAGCTCACAAGAATTAATGTTGCTGATGGGGACAAGGGGGATTTTTTTCAAAATAGATCAAGGATGGTGAATAACTGGCCCTTCTTCCCTCAAGTACATGCCCTGGTGTCTCCTTGCACATCCATGCCCTGCCCGTGGACCTGCTGGGGACATCAGTGAAGGTGTTTTCTCCTGGGGTGAGACCTTCGCCATGAGGCTCCTCACACCTGCCAGATAATCACAGGTGGCAGCGTGTCCCTCTCCCTCCTGGCCACTGGACCTTCCCAGTGCCACCCCTTCTCTTCTGAAGAGACACACTGGTGCTCCTGCCCTTCCTCACCTTCCCCATCCTCGCTCCCTTGTCCCCATGCCCCTGGCATGGCACTGTCCCTGTCCCCAGGAGCTGCCACAGCCTCTGTCCCTCTCCTCACGTGTCAGGGGTGACACACCAGAGAAGAGGCGAGCTGGTGCTTTGGACACAGGTGGTGCCTTGGCTCCCGTGGAGAAGCAGAAACTGGTGATTAAATTCTTTCCCCGGGTGCAGGTCGGAGTGTTCTGTGTGGGTGTGTTGCCATCATGTGACTCTTTGCCTTTGAAACACGGTGTTTTCCCACGTGAACTTGTTTGGGGTCACAGGATGGGAGTTGGAGTGGAGTGTGGGACAGGTTTCCATTGGGATTCCTGGTTTGGGAGCTCAACAAGAGCTGTCCTAAATCCTGGTGAGGTCTCAAGCAAGCATTGGGGCATCCAAATGATGGCCAAGCGCATCCAAATGATGGCCAAGCGCATCCAAATGATGGCCAAGCACATCAGAACCCTCAGGATTCTGTTCTTTGAGCCCAAAATCTGGGAATAGGAGAGCCCAACAGGAGCAGCCCTCAGCTGGCCCTGGTGGTGCTGGTGTGGGGCTGGAGCCAGTGCTGTGTGTTGGCACACAGGTGTAGGTGTGGCACAGGAGAATTCCTGGGGTGTGGATGTGCTGGAGCTAGGGAGGACAAGCAAGTGGTGCCAAGGGCTGGGGCTGGGCAGTGCCAGGCCCTGCTCACTGGGAGCAGTGCTCAGGAACACTGGGACGTGGCACAAGGGATGCTCTGGGTCCTGGGTCCCTGCTGAATTTATCCTAACCCCAGCAATATTTGTGGTTCCCCAGTCCCCCTGGGGTCAGAGCTGGGGAGTGGGAACTGCTGGGCTGTGGAGCCCCTGGGGATTGCAGGGGGAGTAGGTGGGCTGGGCTCCCAGGGGCTTTGCACTCGCATAACTAATGGGATTAACGTGGTATTCACTTAGAGGAGAAAAGAGGAGGCTGGGGCTTGAATGGGGCTCAGAAGGCTCGTTTCACGCCTTGGGAGTGGGAAACACAGGCTGTTGGGCTTAGCAAGGAGAAAGTTGGGAGCATCTGGTGGGTTGGAGGCCTGGCTGAGCGGACTGGCAGCGCCCAGACAGGGGCTGGGGGTGTGATTGCCTCCCAAACATCTGCTGCCCTCGGGTTTGGGGTGACCTTGCCTGACACCCGTCCTGCTTGGGGCTGAAAAATAAAGACTCGTGCTGGGAGTGGAGGCTGAAGAAATTAAAATCAAGATTAAAGTACCAGATTCCTTAGGCAGGTTGAGCTCAGGTTGTGGCTGTAGCAGACTTTGCATCCCGTAAATATTTGGGCATGAGGCTCTTCATTAAATGCTCCTCTTGGTTTGAAAATACCTGCTGTGCTTGGCCCATATCTGTGCAAATGCAGGAACTTACTTGGGGAAGTTCTGTCACCTGTTTGCTGGGAGTCTGCAGTGTGTCCTTTTGCCTTGGAAAACAATTTTTTCAATTTGAACTATTCCGTATTTCTGCTGTTCTTCACTTCTCTCCCTTGCATTTGTGGTTCTCTTGCTCTGCTATTTACCCCTTAAAATCCAGTGCTTCCCACTGCAGCTCTGCTGTTCCTGTGCAGCTCCAGGTGCCTTTGCTTTACTCCCTGTGATCCAGCACTCCTCACTGCCTTCCTGTCTCACCTGAAAGTTATTTGATGGGGACTTGAAGTGCTGTTTGAGCTCTAGAACTAACATTTCCCTCCAAATATATTTTTCCTTTTGTTCTGCTTGATCTTGCAACTGTCAAGTAGTTTAAATAAAGCTGCTTTTTTGGTCTCCTTACCCCCAGCAGCGAAACACGAGAGCTCTGAACGCACACCAACATTTCCTCTTGCTCAGCAGAGAAATCATCCCAAACGTGACTGAAGTTTCCCTCCCCCGTGACCTCGTGCACCCCCCACCCCCAAACCATTGCAGTGTCAGAAGGCAAATGGAATACTGTGCATTTCAGGAGAATTTTTGAATCCCTTGGGGTTAGTCCGTGGCACAGTCAGAGGTTTGTGAAGCTCCAGTGTGACAGCAGAGCTGAGAGGGGGTATTTCAGTTTTTGCTGCTGTCAGGGGTAACCCCAGCTGGGATTGCTGTGAGAGGGGCTGTATTTGGGATGGAATTGAGCCCTGTGTGTGGTACACGAGGGCTCTGCCTGTTTGTGGGGCTGGGGTGGGACAGCCCGGGATTGCTCCATCCTGGGGAGGAGCAGGGCCATGTGCTGTGTTTGAGGAAGAAGGGAAGCTGGAGATCCGTGTTGCATCAGAAATCTGCTACTGATTGTTTTGAGTGAGCAGCAACCAGTTATTCCTGGTGTCTGATCCTCCTCCTGTGCCGGAATCTGTGGGGTTTGTGTCTTGCTGTTGCACTGCACTCCCCGTCCCTGGAAATGTCCAAGGCCAGGTTGGATGGAGTTTGGAGCAACCTGGAATAGTGGAAGGTGTCCCTGCCCATGGCAGGGGTGGGACTGGATGACCTTTAAGGTCTCATCCAACCCAAACCTGTTTGAGATTCTGTGATTCAGCCCCTCTGTGCCCCAACCCACCAGAGTGGAGATATCCCTCCCTGCAATATCCCACCGTGCTTTTATTGTCCTCTTCTTCTTGACTTTATTAC